>DWCF01001629.1:0-28876 GCA_018230265.1 Delias oraia | reverse complement strand
TGAAAACAATCTGAGCCGTGGGAGAGCCATGTTGAAGCACTAATTGGGCTGGCTCATCTGAAATAATACTACCGGCTCACAGAATACTCAGCGTGAAACGGTACTCGTACTGTGTTTCGCTGAGTGAGTGAGGATATCGGGCGCCCTTAAGTCCTGCTTAAACGGCGTAAAAAGCCGGCAACACAACCAATGCGCGGACAGTGGCGCGGTTGTTCATGGGCGGCGGTTTTTTATTACCATATAGGAGACGAATTAAAAAAATCAATATACTACAGTATTTCCGTATTTAGTATATATGACATTCATGTACACAACATACTACAATTTAAATTACATAATTTAACGTCTTGATACATAATTAAATAAAATTATACAATATCTACAAAATACAGCAACTTATAAAAATTATAGGGAAGTTATCAAATTGTATATGTACATATTTTTAATCCTACGTTATAGGAAATAAGACAAGCCTTCTAAATCCTTAACAAGTGGCCAAAATACCCTTCAAAAATGTGTCCTCAGATAATCCTTGGGGTGTGGCGACCCTAATTCGCTTGTGTGTGCGTTGCAGACGCGTTTTGTCGATCAATAGCATCGTCTGCAGGCTGCAGTGCGGACGACCTTGTACGTTTGCTCTCGTTAGCTGGTTCCTGCAACTCCGGTGCCGGGTATAAAATTGGAACGCGCCTCTTGATGCTTATGATGCGGTCCGGATTGGGTTTGAAAGGAGGTTTTTAAATTATAGAGCAAGAAGCTTATGACTTTTAAATTTTACAACAATATTTGAACATAAACGATCTTAAATTAGGGTTTTGTGTAAGTTTTGACGTAACTGATTAGTTTTAAAAAGCCCCTTAGCGTTGAGTTACTTTAATGGCCAGAAATAAGATTTAAATGCAATGAATTCTTAAGAAAAACTGTTATCAGTAACATTGTAGATCAAATAAAATGTATATTGTAAATTTTAATTAGAAGTTTGTTTCCCGTGGGAGAGCCATGCTGAAGCTCGTTCGAAGTTATACCACGGGCTTACAGAATACTTATGATAAAGTGGTAGTTATACTTGAAACGGTATTTCTACTATGTTTCGCCGAGTTAGTGAGGATATTGGAGGTCCTTAAAACGGCGACTTTAGCGGTGTAAAAAGCCGGCAACACAACAATACGGTTTTTCAGAGGTGGGGCTCCTTTATGGTAAGAGAACACCGCCGCCCATAGACTACCGCGCCACAGTCCGCGCATTGGTCGTGTCCCGGCTTTTTACGCCACTTAAGCGGCAATTTTAAGGGCTTCCGATATCCTCACTCACTCAGCGAAACAAAGTACAAATATCGTTTCTCGTTGAGCATTCCTTTGTCCGCCATACCATAAAAGAAATAGGTACAAATAAATAAAAAACTATTAGCTGATATCAAAAAGTCAGATATGAAAGAACAATTGTTATTTAAATAAAACCAATACCGCGTCTCTAGAAATCCGAAATGCATATTGCCTATCATACATTTCCTAATAGCAATACCAAGAAATAACTTTATGACAGAAATTTACATGACATACTTCCCATGTTACATAAGGATTTCGAATATAGTTCACAAAACTCAAACAATTTGCTTCAACTTCAATTAAATGTTGAGTAAGTCTTTGCAATTAAGAGCTAAGCAATGACATAACCGCTGGCTGCATGCCAGGAACTGATAGATGGGATTTATATTCGTGATACTAGGTGCTTTATGCTACCTGAGTGGCGATTGGCTAATCCTTGAGATATTAAGACGCCAATTCAGTTACTCTTTGCTACTGCAATACCAGTGCTACTACAATATTAGTAATATTTCTTTGAAACAGCCTTTATTTCTTATTTACAAGTGTATGTAAAATTTTTCAACATGGCCCGCTTACATTTCATACGCTCATAGCGATATAGCGTAAACTTACAAAGCCATGGGTTTGATCGTAGTTGAAGGAACTATGGCGAGGACCTATCGTGTCATATCGTTGGAAATTGATTTTTGATTGATTGCAAACAAGCTGGAGGCTGAACTAGGGTAAGCGGTTCTTCGCCCATGGATACCCCTAGATATTGCAGTGCCACGGTTACGTCGCGGCTTTTATATATGCTCTATTTTAAAAGGTTCCCAAGTCATATTGGTTTGGAAATAACCCTTCTGGCAGCTGATCCTAAAGAGGTGGTGCGCGGCACAAAATGTCTTAAAAACGCATATGGAACGACAAACATCGAAGTGATAACGATGAAACATTATATTTTGATGATCGATGATCGATGATGAAATTCAGCTGCATTAATCTAAACAAAACAGTTTAGGTTTAGAGCTTCATTGCCAAGGTAAAGATTAAAAATCTTAGGTTTTATTCTTTGTGCTGACCAAAATGTTAGGATAAAATACATACTTCAACTCGTAGGTACTCATATTTCAAATGTGCATTCAAAAAGTTAGGCTATAAAGATAAAATCTGTAATAGTATTCTTTATAGTCTATGGTCTGGTTTCCGTTTCCCTGTCTAGGATGGTGTTTCCGGTACGTGACCTCCTTTACATACTGACCTAAATGTTACATGCAAATTTTTATTACGAAGTATCACCGCCATCCTTGCTTTGCCAAATATCTTGACTTGTTTGAATTTAGTTTTTCGTTCATAATTATTTATTATACATTATAATCAAGCGTGAAAAGCCATGCTGAAGCATATGCTGACGCACTATTTGGGCCGGCTCGACCGAAGTGATACCACGGGCTCACAGAATACTCAGCGTGAAACGGAACTTGTACTGTGTTTCGCAGAGTGAGTTAGAATATCAGAGGCGCTTAAAAGTGCCGCTTAAGCGCCGTGATAGGCCGGCACCATAACCAATACGCGGACTTTGGTGCGGTTGTTCACGGGCGGCGGTATTCTCTTGACGCCACAATTTCTATAAAAAAAGGCCGTAATAATATCTTCATTTAAATGTTGCTTTGAAATGCCCCTCATTATATTGCCTACACATACAATGCGAGAACCTATAGTAATACTATTTATATAAAACAATGGTCCGTTTCACGTCGCTGACTTCGATAATGCGACCTTGGAGACTATTTCCGATGATTAACTTGAAAAAGCATGGGAAAAATAAGGCTGCATGACAAGTAGCTTAGGTGACGTTGTTATTTTCAGACGAGTACCCATATCAAGGACATAATGAATTCTTATGAGCGAATCATCTAAGAAACTATTTGATTTGAGATTTGTATAAAAAAATAATGTTGGATGTCTAGATCATTTATGAAGGCTGTATAAGGCTTCTGACGACCTTATAAAAGTCGCCGGAAGACGCTGGATGCAGGTAGCCTCTGACAGGTATTCATGGAGGTCCAAGGGGGAGGCTTATGTCCAGCAGTGCACGTCTTACGTCTGAAATGATGATAAGGCTGTATTAAGGACCTTGGAATACAATAAATAGTATTAAACATATCAGAAAGTAATGTAACTTTTTTTATGGTATGGACAACCACGGCATACTCCGTGCATTAATTGTGTTGCCGGCTTTTTTACGCCACTTACGCGGACCTTTTAACGACCTCCGATATCCTAACTCACTCAGCGAAACACACTGTAGAGTTACCTTTTTATGCTGAGTATTCTGAGAAACAGTATTTATAATGTGTTTCGCACAGTCAGTGAGGATATCGGACAGCAAAACAACCAATGCGCGAACTGTGGTGCGGTTATACTGTGGTGCTCTTACCCTATAGGAGACCCACCTGCTCCATTATCTGATATAGAATAAAAAGATAAAACTAAGTTGAAATCACAAGAAATAAATTGTGTAACATTTTAAATTAAGGAAAATCAAGTAAATAAATCAAACAAAAATGAAAGAAAAGATTATACTAGTAATTAGTAATTTATTTCCACTTCGTATAATTTATGTATCGAAGTTTGTTCTACAATAGTTGTATTAAACAGTAGAGAACTATACACCTGCGAAGCCTTAAGAATGCCTCTGAAATGTATATTCGTACTACCTTAATAGTAAATTGTAAACGAGACTCAGAGATATTGTAATAGTCTTATTGATCTAAATTCAGCCCAAGGGTAAACGTGAACGCCAATTATATTCTATTATTTGTATATCTGTATATTCAGTGCTTGAAAAGTAATTGAAATTGAAGAGATTTATAAAACCACCAGATGACCCAGGCAATAAAATACCAATATCACTATGAAAAATAAAGGCAAGTGACAGATACGTGGAAATGTTATGAATTTCGAGTTATGAATTTTTAAGGTCACATCATAAAATTATTAATAAATGTTTGAAACGAAAACTTAAATATACCTGATAGATAATGACAAATTATCAGATCTTTATATTGATCGTGTCGTTTTGGAGGAATTTGGAAACAAACCCCGTGACATACAAATTATATATATTTATATAAAACATGTAGTTTTATTTATATATGTAAAGAAAACCTTGGACTCCTTATCAAATAAGACTTCTTTATGCATAGACAAAGCCTAAATGTCAACACTTGACAAGATGTTACTATATTGTTTTATTAGAAAAGAATTATTTTAGGAATTATCGATTTATATTGTATAAATAATTATTAATTTATAAGGCTAAAAGTAAGGGCTTTAAATGTAGTTTTATAATTTTATTTTTAGTTTTTTCAATAAAATAACTGTACATAGAAATGTAGAGTTATTCTTTTAATTTTTAATTTTAACAAATAAAGAATTATAAAAACTTCAAGTTAGTCCAATTTGTTTCAGCAAATGTTTGTCACAAGTTGTCAAAAGTCACTTCAACAATGAAAGAAGGTTTTAGTTAATATCCAGATTGTACATGGCATAATATTCACAATTAATTTACTCATAAGTTTAAAAATAATATTGTTTTAGCATATTTACATACTCAAGTATAAAGCCAAATGGCCTCCGGGTGAATGAATTAATTTGTCACAGATTCTTATTGTACCATAAACTCAATATCTTTATTATTATTGCTTTGTCGTTGCTTTCCTATTGGTATTTGGATTTTGCAATTGATTTATACGTAGGGTTCATATTATCTTCAATCTTATGTATTTTTCAATCAATGTCCTAATGATGGATTGCACGGATTTGATAATTAATGATCAATGTTTTCGCAATTATAGTGAATCATATGTAATTGTATTGAGTGAGATGTTTGTGTATTTGTAATGAGGGTGGATAGTAAATGATGCTGTCTGAAGATGTGGAAATATCAAAAGTATATTAGAATATTGGCAATAGTGAAAATTGTTAAACTATTATGTTTTAAATTTTTATATATACCTTTAGTATTATTGCGTTCCTTCATCTTGCCTACTTTTTTTAAATAGTTTAATATAGATTTATATTTAAAAGACCAGCGACGCACCCGTGGCGCAGCTATGGGCTTATCCATATATATAATATCGCGCGTACCCATGGACAAACACACAACCGCTCGCTTTAGATACGTATGTGTGTAAAAGTCCATCATCAAATCAAATTGTCCATGAGCGTTTGACCGGCTGTCCTATATTAATATCCTCCTGCTAAAAAAAATGTGGTAACGTAGTAACGTGGAAGACAGTAACGACTGTGTAACGAGAAGATCAGTTATTATTGATAAATAATAAAATCGTTACACATCGATAAATATTATGAATATAGATAGTCTCAAATGAAAGATTTTCTTTTTTTTAAAAACTGAAACTATACAACCTACTCCATTGCCCGCTATAAAAACAATTTTTCTCTTCAACTTTGAACGATATATATTGAACGTGTAATGTATCTTGATTTTTCTCTTCTGTGCCGATATTTGTAAGAAAGAAATCTATCATCTAAAGACATTTCTTGAAAACATTTCTAATTGAAATAAATATTACTAGAATTATAGTGAAATCTGAACACAATAGAACAATTGTTTGTTCTCCATCAGATCGGAGAATGGTTTAATTCGGGTCACCCGTATTTTTACTTTGAATTGAAAATTTAAAACATAGGTTTCCTGTGACGAATGCTTTTCGGCTTATCTATGGTTTACCAATATATAATTAAACGATAAGATTATTTCAAGTTGGTATACGTTATCTAAATAAAAACGAAAAGTATTATGTTCTTTTAAACTATGTATTTTTAAAATATATTTAATTGCAGCATTAGAATCATTTAGGTGCACTATAATTTATTTAATATAATAACTAACTAATATAATAAATAACATAAATAAACATAACATAAAAATAAACAATTATCATAAATAAATATGATTGATAGAGATTGAGATATGAAAGCAATACGCCAAGAAGACATTTAAAAGGAGCGTATCTATCCTTAATAGGTCGGCAACGCTCCCGCCACCCCGTTGGATTTACTTATACCCAGGGTACCTAGTTAAATAGAGTAACCTAGTAAACCAAGTAACCTAGTAAGTAGTAAGTAAGTAACCTAGTAAGTAGTAAGTAGTAAGTAGTAGTAAGTAGTAGAGTTACCTAAGGTAAACCTTCAGATTTTTTATTAAAAATGTGTCAATTTGACTCTAATTGTTTTTAAGTAATACGTAAAATGTTTTCATTATATTATATGTAACTCAAATATTGTTTATCGATTTTTAACATATAATTTCTCAAATTTAGGATGGTAATTTTGACATCTCAGTAAGGATGAGATAGTGTTTTGTTTTCATGGCAGTTATTGTCTCTGTATTATTGTAGTATTGCATTTGGGCAATTTAAGTTTGAGTCGTTTAAAAATGCTCGTAATGCAATTTTGTAGTTGGCAACTGGCTACGTTCTGTCTCATCCGCTTTCAGCCAAACTATGGTTATTGCACTTTAGAGAGATTGGCTGGTATGACATATTTTGAAACTTATTTAATGCAATTTTATTTTTACAAGCTTTTTTACAAGAGTCTATTTTTATTTCTTCGCAATTAACATGGTAACTGTACTTAAAAAAAAATAGGGATTCAAACAAGCAGGAGATGCACTTAGGATAAGCGGTCGTGTGCCCATGGTCTCCTTTAATCTCTACTGAGCCTCGGGTGTGTTGTTAGTCGTTTAGGGATAGGTCACCAAGTCGTTTTGGTTTTGAAATACCTCTGCATGCAGCTGGTTCCACAGTTATAAAGCGGGACACAAAATGCTTTAAAACGCTCAGTTGTAGAATGTTTTCTCACAAAATATAAACTAGATTTAGTATTTAATTTAACAAAAGTTTTTATCACTTTTTACAACCATTTCATTCCAAGATGGCGCCGCTATCAAAACAACATGTCATTTCATTCATAGCGCGACCAAGTTCAGAATAAGAAATAGTTGGTAATGTTGGTAATAAGGTCCTTCGATTTTCCTTTGATTTTTTATTGAAATTTCAGCATATTTAATTTTATTTATTATGGCTATATAATTATATAGTAAATTCGTTATTTCCAAGGTTATTAAGTAGCTATATGTAGTTTTTTCTTATATTTATTTCCTTAAGTTATATATATAAAATAAGTTAAGTTAATATAAGTTATATATATAAAATAAGTTAAGTTAATATAAGTTATATATATATAAAATAATAATAAAATTTACTAAATGCAGTATTTTTTATAGGTTCTGTTTCATTTTTGCAACAACAAATCCATATAAGCGAAAGAGAGACAGAGAACGTAAAACATTATTTCACTATGAGAGATCAGGTTTAGTTTTGAAGTAAAAATAAAATATTTTAATTTGAACTCACACTTAAAATATTAGTATTAAAATATGTCCTATAGGACATTTAAAGAATGTAATAAGAAATGCACATTGTTCTTTGCAATAAAACAGCTTTATGATCCAATTATGTCCAATGTATGAACATAAAGTATTATTTCCATATCTTTCATAAGGCTCACTCGAGTAAATTACAAGTATTGGTCCTAGGAATAACACAATATTTAATGTAATTCGAGAGCCATGTAGCTATGTGGTTTTATAAGTTTACCACGATGCGAGAGGTATCGCGCTGGAATCCCGCTCCGAACAATTATAATTTAATTTATAATTTATTCGGTCTTGCAGGGCTTGAAAGTGGCCGGACTACTGTCTTAACAGTGCCTCACTCTTGGGAGAGCCATGCTGACGCACTAATTGGGCTGGACATCCGAAGTGATACCACGAGCTCACAGAATACTCAGCATGAAATGGTAGTTGTATTTGAAACATAAGTGAAGGCTATTATAAAATCAAAGGCTCTTAAAAATGCCGCCTCAACAGCTTAAACATCCGGCAACACATTCGGTGCGATTGTTCATGAGCGGCGGTGTTCTCTTACCATATAGGAGACCCACCTGCTCCGTTGTCCGCTATAGAATAAAAAAATACTTTGTACCTATCTCAAGCAATGGGCTAACGGTGATATTTGCAATGTAAAATCGTATTATATTGTTCGGAAGTCGTAAACGCTGACATTTGGGGTTATGCGGGTCACGATTATAACTGTATGTTAAATTGGCGATCAACGTCGGTGGCCTTAAAGGTTTCTTAGAGTGTTCTCCTTTTCACTTACATATCTTAGTGTGAATGTAATTCCACTAGTTAATAAAATGAAGGTATTCAAAGAAAAAGTCTATAATGAAGTATGAGAATCTTTTCAATATTAGAATAAAAAATTTTATACCATCGGTGGCAAACGAGCAGAAGTCTCACCTAGGGCAACCTGTCTTCCGCTCATAGACACACGCAGCCCTTGCAGAGCCGCGAGTGCGTTGTCGGCTTTTCAGGAAAGTGTATGCTTTTTTCTTGACAGTCCGTAAGTCGTACTGGTTTGGAAATACCCCTGCTGGCAGCTGATGGATTCCACAGAGAGTTAATTAGGATTTATCTATTTAAAACTTATTAAGAAGATAAGTTAAGTTTAAAAAGAGGTAGATCTTCTCTCTAGCGACACCCATAATCTCTGATTTGGAATTTGTAAGTTGATGTTGGCGTCAGCAGAAATGCAAAATGCGTATTGTGCTCAGATTAAATTTAGATAAATTTACGTATATAAGTCATCTTTTTTTATTCTTTTGTGGACAAAGGAGCAGAGTGGTCTCCTATATGGTAAAAGAACACCGTCATCTATGAACAGCCGCACTACAGTACGCGCATCTGTTGTGTTGCCGGCTTTTTACGCCGCTTAAGCTGCACTTTTAAGGGCCTTCAATATCCTCACTCACTCAGAGAAATAGTATAAGTTCCGTTTCACGCTGAGTATTCTGTGAGCCCGTGGTATTACTTTGGACGAGCTGGCCTGATTAGTGCGTCAGCATGGCACTACCACGGGTGAAGATATTATATTTATTATAAATTTGATTTGTTTATAGAATGTTTACTCTTAAATAACGCTTTTCAAATGATATAACTCATAGGTCTCAAACCGACCACGACCCAGATACAAAATGAAGTTGAATCGAGTGTAACTTCCTTTTGCGTGCCTTCAGTTCGGTTGTTGCGTACAATCGTAGGAAGTTGATCATATATCACAATATTTCAATTTATTAAAAAGAGGTTTTCTTATTAAAACCTCCTTACAAATAGTATTACAAATAACAAAGAGTTTTACTTGTTAAAACCTCCTTACGTAAGAGTAAATAATAAAAACAGGCTTACTTATTAAAATCTACATATAATTCAAATTTAGAATGATAATTTTGACATATCACGTCAATTATTATATGTAGATTAAATAGCATAGCAACTATCATCGAGAAAAGTGTCATAATATACATATATATATATATTAATTCATTTATGTGTATCTGACATAAGTGCCTACAATTATTATTTACAATCTAGGCGACTATTGAAGGTAAAAAAATCATTATTTTCATTATATGACACATTGTTATTGTTGACGTCTGTCTGTTGGAGATAAACTTCAAAATGACGAAAATATTTTTTACGGTTTAGCAGGCGGTGGATCTGATTTATGATGAAAGATCACCGCCAGCTATAAATAAATGCGTCACACTCCGCTCTTAGGTTGTGTTATCGACTTTTTTGGCATCTTGAGCATAATTTCACAGAACCTACGATATCTTCACTCACTCCGCGAAACCCAGTACAGGTACTGTTTTTCGCTGGTATTATTTGAGTCCGTGGTATCATTCTAAACGAGTCGAGGAGTTAGTGCGTAAGCATGGCTCTTCGATGTTTAGAAATGATAATATGAAAACCATGGCGGTAATATTGCTGTTCTATTGTTAATAAGAATTAAGACTTTTTATACAACTATATAGAAATGATGGAGACACAATACAATCTATCGATATTAAAAGTTCAAAGACTGTTTGGTTACGTTCACTTCGTTAAGGTTTTTTTTATAAAATGTGACCTTTTCATGAATTTGTGAAGATTTATAAGTTGAACTTATTATAATATAATTATTAATTAACGAGACCTTGTATTGAATATCTCAAAAGAAATTAAATATGTATTTACTAGTAATTTTATTTTAATAATGTCTAGGTCAGGTCTTTGTATGAATAATGTTTAAAAAAAGTTATAAACAAATGAAAATCGTAATGTTTTTGCCCTTGTATGAGATCAAGCGGTATTATTGAAATTTTATAAAGATACTAGTCTAGGTCCAATTGTGAACCTTGAGCAATCGTTGGCCCATCCAAACATTTAACATCCGATACAATACGCTCCATTTTTTAGTCGAGTAAAGACTACCAAGATATCGGCATCTCCATACCACATTTCCTGAAAATCCGTCCAGCGCTTTTTAAGTTATAAATGGTGATTATAATATATATCGGCTGAAAATTCCGTGTCGTTTTTATGAGATGGTGTTAGTAGCATTTTTACCATATGGTGGTTCGATAGTACCAACCTTCAAATTATACGTGTCATAATTGTTATGAATACGTTTATAATTTATACAGAAGGCACAAAATATATAAAGATGACATTAATATGACAAAAATTGTGTGTCAGTATCCAGTGAAAAGAATAGAACCGCACTCAATATATGTTCGAACATAGTTCATGTAGTGTTTTTGATATTCTGTGAGCCTCTGGTATCAATCAGATAAGCTGACCCTAAATTGTGTCAGTGTATGCTACAAATTGGCTTTTCTACGTTAGTGTAATGATAAGATTTGCTTGACCACTGTTACGCTCTTAAAATACCAGAAATATTTTATAATTATTATATAATTTTATTCAAATCGGGAATCGTACCTGGTGCCATAGGCTTGTAGCTAACGAAATGGCTAGGCCATAAGCTATAGCTTGAACGGTACTACGAGTGGGGAAACAAGTGGAAAATATATTTTGTACTAGAATTACAGAACTTTATTTATTAATATGTCAAACATTCTTAACAGTCAGAGCATGAGTATATTTTTTCATGTGCAAAAAGTGATTTGGCAATCTCTAAGATCTTTAGGATTGCAATTTGAAATTTCGCCATGTTTTAAACGAAGATAAAATCGAAATAAAGTTGCGGTGTTATTGTGGTTAGCAACAATAGGTTGTCTAAAACAAATATTCGATTGCCTCATATTGGTATTGGAATGGATTTCACAAATAAAGCGAGATATATGGACTTAAAAATATTGGACATGACTTCATAGTACCTAGGCAAATATTTGGAAAGGCTATGCATTTTCACATAAGCTCTCTAGCTAAACGAACCACGCATTGCTTAAAGAATTTTATACTAAAAACTTGCTTTTAAGAAAAAGTTTCAAAAGTGATTGAATTTTGTGTTAAAACAAACGTTTTATGGCTCCGGAAGTTGATGGCCCAAACTTCGAAGTCTTTCGCTTGAAAGTGTAGAATTAAGATCCAATTTAAATAAATCACCGCTTTAGATTAAAGTCAAAAATATCACTTGGGGTTTCTTAAATTTTCAAAAACTGATTCATTTTAAAGAGTATTTTATATAAAATACCTATTATGTAAATAGTTCTATTTTTTAGAACGTAATTAGTTTACTTACATACATTATAAAATTATTAATTACTGATTGAGTTGCTTGTCTATTCTCAGATTTATGCGATTGGTCAGTTTCTAACCGGACTAAGTGTTTTCCCGGCTCGTCCGATATGATACCACGCTCACAGAATACTCAGCGTGAAACAGTACTTGTAATATGTTTCGCAGAGCGAGTGAGTATATCGGAGGTCCTTAAAAGTGGCGTAAAAAGACGGCAACACAACCAAAGCGCAAACTGTAGCGAAGTTGTTAATGAGCGGTGGTATTCTCTTACCAAATAGGAGACCTACCTTCTCCGTCGGCTATAGAATAGAAAAAGGCACGCCTTGTTGTATATGCGATCAGCCCTAACAACATAACTGTTCTGGCGGTAGGTAGTCCTTGATACAGGAATATGTAAGAGGTTAAACCTACGGAAGTATGTGGAAGGAACATCTAGAACAAATTTACTTTCAAACTCAGGGGTATCGACCAAACTGTTCATGATTTTGATCAACACTCCCATTAACCCTTCTCTCTAATCTGAGTGACAGTAAAGTCCTCAGTCTATCGGCTCCAGAAGGTAACCCTAGAGCCTTTTTACATGAGTAGAGCCCACAATAAGAAACCAAGTAATAATTCAGTGTATAAAGCTTCACAAAACCGAAGTATACACATAAATAAACATCAGACGCCATTGTTATGGTAAATGCTGATCATCAGCATAGCATCCTGAACTTTCGCTGACACTTCGTAACATATACTGAGAAATGAACTGGGCTATTGTGTCGTGTTATGCACTGATGCAATTAATGAGAATGTATCGTAATATGTACACAGAAATAAGACACAGATGATTTAGCTCTTGTTGCTTGAGAATTTATTTAATTCATAATTAAATCGGATTTTTGATATGGTGTAATAATTATAGACTCATTTTTGAGTCACGAGGTTTATTGGCTTGATAAATACCGGACGTGGCATTTTTGGCAGGTTCTTACTTGTTAAAATGATGTCATCTTGGAACTTATATGATGACCGTGGGCGTTCTTTCGTTTCTCATACAAATAGACTTAATATTTAATTAAACTTATAGTTAAGTGTCTGTATTTAATACAGTGACATTTTACAGGATCTTTTTTGTGTAAAATGATGTCATCTTTGTACTCATATGATGACCATGGGTGTTTTTGTTTTTTAATTTTTAAATTAAAGTAATTGTTAACATATGTCTGTATTTAGTACAGTGACATTTTTACAAGCTCAGTTTAATATAAAATTCATATATACATCACCAAAAATTTTCTTCTAATTAATTAACTCACGTAATAATTGATATATTAGTTTTACCGTCCAATAGACCAATTTCGATGCAATTTTACTCGTTCTAAAATAGATCTTAACTGCAGTTGTTGAAAATTCATAATAGCAATCTCATTTATATTATATATATTGCAAACTTATTTATAATTTATTAGATTAAGCTTTAAATATAATATAATGCCTTTAATTATAATTTATAACTAAGCAGATAGTTAGGAATTTAGTCTAGGAATCTTTTAATACATATTTTAGGTCCATTATGAGGTCCAAAATTGTATTAAGATAAAAGAAATTGTCGAGGAAAATAAATATTTTCATTTTCTTATTTGTAATGATGCTGGTTTTTACATTGTGAAACTGAACGAATATACTGTGTTATATAAAAATGTTATTTATTTTATATATAATATACAATTTAACGTTATACAAGTGGAAATTGTATTGCAATAGGAAGTCCTTTTAAACCGCTGTGAGAACTTTTAACTTTTAAAAATATATTACGTATAACGCTTACCTTTCTTTATTGCTCTTAATTTTTTCCTTCCTGTTGTGTATTGACTTTATTTTAATTCAAACCGCTGGGCGTATTAGATTGCAGATATTTATTAGGGTACTTAATTATGAAGTTACTACTGTAGATGTCAGGATTACTTTTATTAACCACGATATACATTGTTAAAGTATATATATAAAAATCGAATATTGTGATGAAATATGGAAGCAAATGATTCCTAATCTGGAAAAAACCATTAAGCTACTTGGCTCTCAAAAAAAAAAGGCATTATAAATAAATTAAATTTATTTACATTACTATATTCTGTTAAATAAATTACTATTTATATGGACGTGTAAGTGTTTTTCCTCCATCAGGCATACAATGAAGCAATAAGCTAGAACTAAGCTTTTCACCTTTGCAGCCTATATTATAGGCCACACTTACCTAGTTTTCATCTAGACTTTCTTCAGTTTTTGCCCGGGCATGTGGTGAAAGTAACCTTGAATGAAAGTTTATGAAGATTGATGGATAAATACGTAATATTGGATGTTCGCTTTTACAATAAACAATGATAATACAGCATGACCAATTTACTTTATGAAAGTAAATTTAATTCAATGCGATTTCGTTCAGTGTAACAATTTAACGACGAGAATACTTATGTCTCCTTTCACGTGCGAATTTAAAGTTAATTTTTCCAGCGCCATGACATATTAATAGAAGTCTGTTAACTTCCGCTTAAAGCCGGCAACACAACCAATGCGCGGACTGTGGCGCGGTCGTTCATGGGCGGCGGTATTATTACCATATAGGAGACCCACCTGCTGCGTTGCCCGCTATAGAATAAAAAAAAGTGGCGTAAAAAGCTGGCAACACCACCAAAGCGCGGATTTTTGACGTTTGACGCGGACGTTTGTCCCTACATTTGTTAATCCCATCAGAAAGTTTATTTACTTTAATTTAATTTTTAATTTATTTACCGTTTTATTAAAAAATATAGAAGAAATTGACTTGATATAGAATTTTAAGGCTTTAGAGGCCGTGGTGGAGCAGCTTTAAAGCTACCGTGAAGGTAAGGGTACCGGGTTCAATCCTTCTGAATAAAATTTATTATTTATTAGGTGTTAGGAAAGGCTTGGCAGGGCGAGTGTCTTAACGCTCTCTTACACATGGTACACCCGTGCTGACGCACTAATTCGGCAGGCTCGACCGAAGTGATACCACAAAAACCAGCTTGAAATAGTATTAGTTCCGCTATTTCACATGAGTGAGGATATCAGAATCCCGAGGCATTATAAATATTGTCATTACATAAATAGTTGGCAACATAACCCACGCGCGGATACTGGTGCGGTTGAATATATGTGGCGGCCATCTTATCATAAAAGAGATCCGCCTTCTATAAAAAAACTAAATTAGATTTTGAAAATGTCTCAGATAATTAAAGTGGACAATTAAATTGATTGAACAGTGTAAGATGGAAAGCATACAAACTTTCACTTTTTTTGATTGTTAAAAATTGAAACATTTCATTGTAAATAAATAATTGATATTTTGCGAAGCGATTTTCGACATCATTTCGCACAAATTGAGCATTTATTTCTAATTGAAGTACATTCTTCGCCGAGTAAATCAACAAAGGTGATGTAATATCAAACGGTATTGTCGCTACTAAACTACTGTGCACCGTATAATATACTATATTAATCAAAAATAAACTCTGTTTGCATAGTAATAAGCTGTAAATTCTTTTGAGTATAAATTGACTGAATGATGGGAGTCGTTTTTTGAACCGGTGAGTTTTTCGTTTAAAATATGCTTTTTACAGTTGTTAAGCGAAGTATTTACATAAAAGACTTAATAAATTGACATATTGGTAGATTAATAATCGTAGAACATTTTTGGTACTGTAATTATATTTGTATTATTCAAGTTTTTTATAGAAGTCGTAAGGCAAATGAGCAGGCTGTGTTGTGGTAAGAAGGTTGCGTTGCTGACTTTTTAGGGATAGGTACGCACTATTTATCTGACTGTTGGTACTTTTATTCTACTGTATACTTTTTAACAAATCTTATTCGTTTCAATATGTATGAATAAATCAAGCTCAAAACTGAAGTACAATATTAAAAGTTCTTGATGCATTTTAGGTTCAATTAGTATATCATAGGTTGAAGATTAATTACATTTTATGATGAGTGATGATTAATATCAATCCTAATCTAAACAATTGAAGAAAAATAATCTGTATACTAAGAATAAATATTTTTGTTACTATACAAACACTTTAAACGAGTTCTAAATGTAGTCTAATTTTGAGTTCAAAAACCGACAGCGCCGTTTCCGATTATGGAAATGAGTATAAAAGCTGTTTACTCGAGACACTGAAAATTATGTCTCTTTATATAATTCAAGCTTCCTTCTAACATACACCACCATATTTGGTATTATTGGGTTCGACATAATTATTTCCTTGTTAGCTTTTGTTAATAACTTGCTAATATTACTTAAGATTATCTTTGTAAGCGTAAATTTCAATATTATTTCTAAAAATCTGAATGATTTGATAATCTTGATTTTATAAAACAAAGGAACCGGTAGTTGTCGTCCCGGTAGATTACCCACCGGATCCTATTATGAACAATTCTTTAACCAACCAAAAGACATAACTCTCAATTTTTGTAATCGGATATAAAATAAATGTTTATCCAGGATATAAACCATAATGAGTGTCAAACATAATAAAGATGGTTATTATTATACACTTAAGTTTAATATATAAGTATGTATAATAAATATAGTAGGTAATAATGGTTAATAACCCAATTTTGAATATATATTTATATACTTAAAATTGAATATATATTTTTATGTAAATATGTCTGTATGATACACACACATGTAAAAATATAAACAAACAAAATGCCTCTAAGCCTGTTTATAGTCGTAATATAACTAGCTCTTGTAATTAAATATCTTGAAAATGTGTATAATATAGTATACTGAAGAGCCTCTCAGTTAAGTGGTGTTAAAAGTTATTGCACTCTGGATTTTCAAGTTCGAATTATCCTCTCGCAAGAGGGAAATGTGTAAAAGCAGTACCCATGTAGAAAATAACCTTTAGAGTCCATATTAAATTTTTGACCAATATGGTTAAAAATTGACTTAAGTTTTATTGAGAATCTTTATCATATCACATTGCATTGATCATATGTCCTATGCTGTTTATGGGATAAGTGTTCTTAAGAAACCGCTAGGTTTGGGACGCATCCGTTTATTTTGAGTGTTGCACGAGGACTGTGTTACCTAAACATAATATATTATGTAAACATAATAGCTAAACTAATTTAACATATAAAATCACGAAAGTATAGATTTTATAAAATAATTTCTTATCTTTTGGCTTCAATTTATAACACAATATTTCCAGTAACAGTATAAAGATATTTACATAAATAACGACAGGGAATTGAGTTAAAATATTTATTATAATATTAATTTAGTCAAACATGTAGTGAGAATACATTCCAAGAAAATAATTCAAAAGATGTCATGCATTGCTATGGAAGTAAATATCAAATAATTGTTAAATTATGTCTACTGCATGGTCTTCTAACTACTACTAATGGCTAATTATCATACCTTGTAAGATTCAAACATGTTAAGACATTCTTCTCAGGCTGCAATAGCCACTTAGACGTACATAGAAAAAAGTCTGTCACTCATTTGCAACTCGCGCCTCTAGCAACACTCAGACTAGGGCCCTTGTTGAGGTGCCAAGAAAACTGGAGATGTCGCGAAATTATGAAGTTTTTATTTTTAGCTCTATTTTTGTGTACATTTTGGTACAGCTTTGTCGTATTTTATTAAAAGACTATGAGTAATCAAACTTTTTATTAAAAGCATTTATTTGACATTTTTGTGATAGCCGGCAAACGTAACGATTTGTAATTTTTTTTAATAGTATAGCGGACAACGGAGCAGGTGGGTCTTCTATAGAGTAAGAGAACACAGCCGCTCATCACCAACTGCGCCACAGTCCGCGCTTTGGTTGGGTTGCGGGCTTTTTTACGCCACTTAAGCGGCATTTTTAAGGGCCTCCGATATCCTCACTCAGTCTGCGAAACACACTACAAGTACCGTTTCAAGCTGAGTATTCTGTGAGCCCGTGGTATCACTTCGGTAAAGTGATTCGTGGTAAAGTGTAAAAATATATGAAATGAATAAAAAATTATAGAAGGGATTGTAAATTCTAATAATTAACTGTAAATGTCAACTTGTAAATAAATATTATATAATTAAATAAATTTATATATAGAGTAATTTTCTTTGGCGTATTTTATTTAATTTAACATGCATTAGAAAATTAATCTGATATTTATTTAAAGCGTTTATTTTTTGTTACCCCAAAACATAGATTACTATAGAACTATTTGCTTATTTAAATTACTTTTGTCTTACTGTTTTTAAAAATCACGCATAGACTAAACAAATCAAAGATAATGCTACTTTAAGTTCTAGCAAATATTAATTTTTAGAAACTTTCTCTCTATGAAATTATTTATGTAAACTTTTGATACCGCATTAAACTAATGACAGAGATTTGTTTAAAATTACACTAAAACGATAGTTTTATTTACGATTTCATGGTATGAAATCATTAAGGTCCCGATAAAATCTATTGTCTTATGTGGGCGTATTTATTTTATTTGTCACAATAATACGGCAATAGGAGCATATAATACGATTATGTAAGAAATAGGCCGCCCTTATCAGCTATCAATGATATTGTATAGAACCGATTTATATTCGTAATAGAATTGAGATATCTGTCGCGGATATTGTAATTGTCCGTAGTCTGTCTGTTTATATGTAAAGAAACATATAATTTTCTTATATTATGTAACTGTATGTTATTATTTTATGGTATGGTAGTTTGTGGTGAAATGAGATTGTAAAAATTGTGATTTGAGAACGACGTGGTAATTGGAAACATTAAATGTCGTTTCTTTTATTGCAAAGAATCTCAGTTGTGTTTTGTTGACGATTGTTCAAAGTCACTACAAGTGCAATCCATCTTTTATAAATATATTTATATGTATACCTATATCGAAAAGGATTCTCAAATGTTAAAAATAGATTTTATTTATTTTACGAGCAGTTTTGTTCGTTATTTTTGCCAACGTTAAATTGTTATCATATAGTTTTATAGTCACGTATTTGACCTAAAAATGATAAATTTTTAATGTTACGGTGTTGTCACTTTAATTTCCATCCAAAAATACCTTTGAAAATCCCATTTTACATATTTACGCTTACATTAGCTAATTTGGAGCGAATACTTAAAGATATACTTTAAAATATCCAAAAATCGATGCTATTAGACTTCTTAATATCTGTCGTCACGTTTGGGACAAGATGGGATTTAAATAATTTCTAATGAAGAAAATAGTTTTTTAAGATCTCAGTAATTTCATTCATTATATTATAAAATATTTTGATCTTAAGCTTTTCTTAAATTACATAGATAATTATAATTTTTGTGAATATCAGAGTGTTTCGCAAATGTTTAAAACAAGGTGGCGGCCAATACAGGATGAATTAGTATTAATTTGAACAATTTTCCACAGAGCATGCCGCCTCGGGCGTGGAAGTGATGAGCGCGCGTGGCGCGGGCGGGCAGCGCTGCCAGTTAATTCTGCAGCGTTGCCTTGCTATCCACCTCGCCAAGCCGGGCACAGCACCCGATGACTTCTGGATGTACGACTCCGGATATCTGCTCTTCCAGGTACTGTCTGCTTACATTTCAATCATAGGTCGTTCTTTCCGATCAGCTTGACTCTTTGCCGTTGCGTAGAGATTTTGCTTTGCTCAGCATCTTCTACTGCAACTTTCACGGGGAATGTTCGAACGAGCTGTTGGGGTTGATACCTGCTGCTGAATTTCACCATCGAACATCGAGGCAGAATACAAAATTTAATCCTTTTCACCTCGATGTTTGTCGGTCCACAACTCAGCGTTTTTCAAGGCATCGCACTCGGCTCTGCAAAGGCTGGGGGTGTCCATAGACGGAGGACCGCTTTTCCTAGTGAGCCTCCTAGTTGTTTGCCACCGTATATATTTATAAAAAAATTGGTCTATTCATAAAAAAATCTTTATAAACGTGAAGAAAGATTTGATGAAATTATGTAATTACTGTGTGATTTTTTAAGAATTATTGTGTATTTTCTGTACCATTATTAGATGTATCAGTATTATATACGCTAAGACTGATAGTAGTTTTGAATACATACTTTTAATTTTAAATATTAATAATATTTATTATAAAATTTAAATTTTTAATTTTTACTTTTAAAAACATAATTCTAATTACGGTACTCTATTTATGAATCGCAGACTCTTTATAGTACATTATGTCAATTGGGATAAAGTAATGAAAATTCGAACCGTTAAAAATGTGAACTTTGTAGATTTTTAGTAATGCTACAATTTTAATAAATTTTGAGATGTTATTTATGTATAACGGAGTGATTTTTACAGCATTTTAAAATGTGTAATATTTTTTTTGTGAGTATAAAATTATCTTTAACTACTACTATTAATTAAATCTAATGCTTAATATCCAAAAAAACAAAGAAAGAAAAATCTATAATTATAATACATAGTCGTTTTGAAATGTGATTTTATGAATAACAGTGTAATTATGATATTTTTTAATTAAATTAACGATTCCTTAATACTAACTTGTCTGCCGTAATATTTTTTAGTACATATTCTAGATTCATTCGATCATAAAAGGAAATATCAAAATGCCAATCTGTAGGATGTCACGGCTGACACTATTTCGCTGATTGAATCACAGCTGTGAGCGGAGAGCAATCAATTTCGGTGTATACTCTATTTGTATCGGGACTATTTCTAGTTTTGTTTATGGCTTTACAGGGCCTCTTAGCAAAGTGGTCTTTTAAGCCTACCGCGAAGCGAGACGTGTCGAAATCTTTTCCCGGTCCGAATTACATTTTATTCTAATTTATTCGGCCTTTGGAAGGGCTTCTCAGTGGCCGAGTCTTAACTTGTCTTAACTTTCTTTAATTGTAATACTAGAGTTGCTGAAGTACCGTGCTGAAGAATTGCCGACGCATTAGTTAGGCCGGCTCGTCAGAAGTCTTACCACGTAAGACTCTCTCTGAGGTATCACTTGGGACGAGCTGGCCCAATTAGTACGTCAGCATATGCTTCAGCATGGCTCTCCCACGGTTTAAAAATTAAACAAATATTGTATGTATTATTAAATTGTATTATTTACACTTATTTAAAATCACTCATTGCTACAGAAACGAATAAAACTTTTATTCTATGGATTGAATTTAGAACGTTTACATCACGTTTAGAAAAACAATATAAAAAAGCATGATACAATTCCGTATCATTATATAAGTATGATCTTATACAATAATGATTAATGATGACTCCTAAAGCGCTTGACCGTGATTGAATTACCATCAATAGTCAATTAAAACGCACGTGGCTTTAACTTAAATGGCCTAAATACATCAAGTGTACATACGCAGAATTCAATGGATATTCTATTTCTAATGTTATGCAATACTCATATTGATTATTTCAATCATATTACTTCTACTCAAGGGTCTTTCAACAAGGACGGGTTAAAATCAGTGAACAGTCGGCGTTGTCTATGGTTATTAAGTTTGAGATCTTGGGTCAGTTAGATTGTATGAATGCAGGTCCAAGTTGATGTCTACGAAAGGAAGAGTTTATGTGCACGGCGAGTGCAAGTCTCATGAACGCTCTCACGTACATGGACAATGTTCACAGCCGATCTGGCGTTGATTTGACGTAAAATTATTGTCTGCTTGTTTACCGAACCGGTTGTCTCAAATTTGGTCACCAATCGTTGGAGAGAACTTTAAAGAGCCACCGTGTCTGCCGTAAATGGGCGCAATGCGTGCAATTTTTGCACTAACAAACACTACATCTTACACCACCAACCTTACCCCGTGTAACTTGCCATAGTGATTTGGTATCAGTGATTAAATAAGAAAAAATATATGCCGCCAAAAAAATAACTGCCACAGATTATTAACATCAACCCGTTTTAATTGAAAGACCCTATAAATGATATTCGGAGGCTCCTTTATGGTAAGAGATTACCGCCGCCCATGGACAACAGCATAACAATCCGCGCTTAGATTATGTTGCTGTCTTTTTATCGGATATCGGCAAAGCACCGCGGCCCTACAAGGGCTAGGTGTGTTCATGCGAGGAGGACCGCTTACTCTGGGTGAACCTTCTGCTCGTTTGTCTCCGTTACCATAAAAAAAGAATCCTCACTCAGCAAAAAACAATTTCATCATCAATAAGTAATTATAATTTTTACTATCTTGGTTTTAATTAGTTTGACATGGGCGTGTCTACTTCTTTATACTTATCTTATTTTTATATTCCTCTTCACTTAGAATTTTTTTATAATTCTATATTTATTTTTTTAATAAACGGCCGGCGAAAGATGTCATCTAGTATTAGATATTCTACCATTTCTAGCTCCAGCTGGGCAGCGTGTGCGTTGTCGGCTTTTAATGGAATTGATAAATAAAGTCATAAAACTGTTACAATTATACCCATATCATTAAACAAGAACATCTCTTATAAAATAGCCTAGTAAATTAAGGACAGTCATGCGAATGAGCTTCAGTGTTGATCGTTTCAACACCACATATCCTATGCGATTTTAAACTCTGTGTAATTAAAATAAAGTTTATTTTCCATTGATCGTAGTTGCGTTAAGGCGCTGAATATATTGAAATGAGAGCATTGAAGGAAATAAATTGTTTCGTGATACGTATCGATATTTAATCCTCGCAAGGTTAAAATGGTGCCATTCCAAATGAGTCATCTGGGCTGGGTTAAATTCCTGCGATAAAAATAAATAAGTCTTTCAGGATATTTTTACACACCGACTGCAACGATCGAATCGTTCTGTTGAATATTGTTGACCATTTATTGTTTTATTCTTTACATGGTTTGTTTGAAAAAAAATAGCGTCTCTTTGACTGTTTTTTTTAATTTTTACTTATTTCCCTCCATAAGAACCTTTATTGAGCCCTAAGAAAATATTATTAAAAATTTAACCAAATTGGCAGTCATTTGGAAATTTATTTATTTACTAACATAAAATACATAACTTCTTGATTGCTTTGGTTTACAATTTAAATACATAATAGTAGTATTATAAATTATTTTAAAACGTTTGATTATTCAAAAAATTCTTATAAACAAAGTTATTATAGTTATTTTTGTTTATAACCAAAATAATTAATATTTAATCTGAATACAAATAATTAAATTATTATATAACTTTCTGTAACAACTCTGCGTTTTTTGCTAATTTATTATTTAAAATTTAATGATTTAAGCTTTTCTAAATAATTTGCAAAGATTAATGTAAATTCTGTACAGAGAATAATATGTCCCAGGCCTTGCCTCTTGCCCCACTGGGGGACTTCCACAATACTGTTATACGGTTCAATATTTAATTTTCAGTCTGCAGGGGAAATTACGAAGCGTCGGACAAAGATAGCTTTCAACAAACAAAGGCGGGCGAGCTTTTGTTTGGCGAATTGAAATAACGAACCATTCACATTTATAAGCGGATTGTATGAAGGCTTTTGATTAGCACCTACGTTTTTAGCCCGTTATTAAAAGTAGAAGAAAGCCTTATTAGCATTTCATTTATTTCTAAATATTTGATATTTATTTAATTCATTTAAATATATAACTTTGCCATAATATTTCCTTCGTATATAACTTTTAACCTAATATTAAAATTTAAGAGCCCCGTAATAACGGTTTTGTAAGATACCGTGTTACCGGATACCGGGTACGATACCTTTGGGTGTGACCATGGCTGGGCGAGTGTTTTAATACTGTATGTCGTAGGAGAGCCATGTTAAAGCATCCGATGAGAGATGGCAAAAAAATAATTATTTATTGTCTTTTATAATTTAAATTGTGAAAATATACATAAAATATAAATAAATTGTTGATGATAGAACACTCTTTTTCCTATATTTTCCATATCAGAAATATTGATGACTGTTATTTATATTTTATTATAAACACAACAGAAAAATATATGCACTACGTGCCTTAATAGGGACACTAATAAAGGCCAATAGACACATGCATTTCTTGGTAATTATATATGTAGCTTTCACCCGTGGGAAAGCCATGCTGGAGCACATGCTAGCATATGGGCCGATTCGTCCAAAGTGATACCACGGGCTAATAGAATACTCAGCGTGAAACGGTACTTGAACTGTGTTTCGCAGAGCGAGTGAGGTTATCGGAGGCCCTTAAAAGTGTCGCTTAAGCAGCGTAAAAAGCCGGCAACACATTCAATGCGCGGAGAGTGACCATATAGGAGACCCACTTGCTCCGTTGTCCGCTATAGAATAAAAAAAAAATCTAGTCTTACATAAATTAAGATATTTGAGCTAAACAATTCGAGATACAAGTTGTACCACATACCACACCCACACCTCTCAGAGATATATCTTATAAGTAAACAATGCTTGGGGTAAAGGGCGAGAAAATGACCTATGACCTGGCCATTCTTTACTTTCTACGGAAGGCTTGTTTCTCTAATGATATGTTATTATAAGATGTTTCACTTATTAATAAGTGCCTTCGTAATTATATTTATTTAAGTAATAGACATGTAATTTTATACTTAATTGTTAAAACATTGCTTAGTATTCTATATAACTTTAGTATTTCACCATCTCTAGTATAATTTTTTTATATGAACGGTCTCAAACGAGCAGCAGGTCCGCCGTCCATGGACACCCTTAGCCCTTCCAGAGCCATGGGTGCGTTGCCGGCCTTTTTATGGTATTTATAATAATACAGCCTATGTCTAGCAGTGGACGTCCTAAGGCTGAAATGATGATGATAATAATACAATAATTCTTTAGCTTGACGGGAAACATCTGAAATTTTAATTAATGTTCCCAACATACAAACATAATATAATTATAATGAATGTCACCAAAATATATAATAATAATATATTTTGAAATCTTATTCTTCCTCTAGACATCTTAAACTAAGAATACACAAGATTATTAAAGGTTTTTTAGGATTGATGGATTGGATTTTGAGGATGATATTATAGTAATGTTATACAAACAAATTTAAGCTATACTAATAAAGAAACAGATAATTTATTAACGAAAAAGTTTCTTCACGCTGAAGCATACGCTGATACACAATCTAGGCCGGATGGTCTGCAGTGATACCAAGGGCTCTTAGAATACCAGCATTAGTGCTTATACTGTGTTTCACTGAGTGAGATTACCGGAGGCCCAAAAATAAAGGCGTAAAAAGTCAGCAATCAACACACTATAATATTATTAATATTAACACTAAACAATAAAAATTCTCGTATGTATGTGTAACTTTAACAGTGAGACTTTATTTTTAATGCTATTCCTAATTAAAATAAAGATGTTTGATTTTGACTATGTAATAATAAAAATAAATATAATATTTAAACTAAATCGTAAATGAACGCGTTCAATACCGTTTTAGTAAAATATATCTATAGATGAAACCAATTTTATCGGTCTCTGAATTCACCGTTTGTCGGATATTGCTCAGTGATTTGAAATGTGAATTTATAAAAGTGCACCGGCTTTTTGAAAGCTAATATTGATGTTGCAGTTTTTAAAAATCGAGTTTTAGAGGACTTAAATGTAACACACTTGTTTAAAACTTAGTTTAGGGTTTGAAAATATATTAATTTCTCTGAAAATAAATAAACTTATTTTTATTTTTTACACATAACAAAATTGTCTCTGCTTAAATTAAGTTAGAAGATAATGTTACATGAAAATAAGAAAGGACCTTAACCGCAACATAGTTTCAAAAATTAATTACATTCTAAGACCACTCAGCATTCATAATCACAACAGCACTAAGCGAGAACAATTACAAATTAAGAATTATGAATTTCATGACACATTTGTATTATGTTATATCTTTTTATAATGAATATTCGTTTTCATTCATTAATGATAATTATTATATGTATGACATGTACCTTATACATATTTTTTTATAGTATAGTGGGTAACGGAGCAGATGGGTATCCTATATGGTAAGAGAACACCGCCGTCCATGGACAACTGCGCCACAGTCAGATTTATACGCCAGTCAAGCGGTATATTTAAGGGCCTCCGATATTCTCACTCAATCAGCGAAAGACAGTACAAATAGTGTTCCACGTTGAGTATGCATAGAGAACCTCATAAAAATCGCATATATTATTCTTCGCAAGCATTCATCTTTTGGGAAGTCTAAATTTGTATGCAGTTCTGCCAATGTCTCTTTTGTCATTGCTGAGTAAACTGCACTCAAACTGAAATGCACTTCAAGATTCTAAAACGATCGATGGTATTACCAAAGTAATAATGTAGTAGTACAATGATTTCGAAAAACTAAATGTCAAAACTAAACCGTAATTCGATACTCGACTTTTGAAAGAGTAATTACTATTTAATGCAACTGTTTGATTAGAAATGATTTTGCACATTTTTTTACATTTTTATAGTGCACCACGGATCAGGTGGGTCTCCTATATGGTGAGAGGAAACCGCCGCCCATGTACAACCGCGCCAGCGTCCGCGAACTTAGGCGGCGTCATTTAGGCGGCATTTTTATGGGCCTCCGATATCCTCACTCACTCATCGGAATACAGTACAAGTACCGTTTCACGCTGAGTATTTATTTGAGCCCGTGGTATCACTTCCGTCAAGTCGGCACAATTAGTGCGTCTTCATAAGCTTCAGCGTGGCTCTCCCACTGATGTAAAAATTTTCTTAATTTATCAATAATCTAAATTCTATTCAACTGTTTTGTTTGATACGAATCGTAGTTCGCGTCCAAACAAAGAGAACGATTAAGTGTCACTGCTATCATTTATCGGAATTGAAATGAAATATAGTGAGCTTTAGCTGCCTGCAGACAAAACACTCAGAGCTGGCGCCTGAAACAATGAATCAGAGCTTTGTGAAGTTTACGGAATGAGTAACGTATCTGCTATTTTCTAGTACTACAAATCCTTTGTGTTCCTAGATCTAAGGACACTTCAATTTACATCTACAGGACCTTCTAAGTGTGTTTATATACTTACATGAATGCAATTTGTTAAGGGAATACACATTTCGGTTGTATGTAAGTACGTAAAAATCGCTGATACTATTTGGAATGCCCTAAGCCTTTTTTGGTGACAGAATTCATTTGTACATTATCCCTTGTGATGAATGTGGCACCCGGTAATCTGAGAGTTTAATATCCACTAAAACTTTTCAGTGTCAGAGGGCAGAACAGAAGATACCCATATCAAATTGAAGTTTGTCGCTCTATAAATAATTGTTTCTCGCAATGCATCACCACTCTGTGAATTGATCTGTCTGCAGAGGTATTTCCGAACCAATAAAACTAGAGAACCTTAGAAAAAGGGCATACCTTTTCCTCCGAAACCCCTAGCTCGTGTTTGTAAAACACGAGCTAGGGGTTTCCATAGACCGCTTGACCTACGTGTCCTGATAGTTTACTTGCCGAATTTCATTTAAACAATCATCAGTTTAATATATTACACATAGAGATCATATTACTTCACTTACCAGAAAAAAACCGTATATATTACATATCTCTAAAAGATTGCCACCTGCAGCTAAAAGTGTCCATGGGCGGTGGCCTACTTATTCAAGCGAGGCTCCGCATCAGAAACTTTAATTGAATTGACATATTGAACCTCCTATGCAATACGTATCCGTAATGTCACACGTGCTGATGGTACAATGCTTACTTATATAACTCCGTTTCTATAACAAACGATTGTTGTCCAAGTAGCACGCATCAAACGAACCGATGCAATATTATTTTGGCATTTCCCATAGCACTTACGTAAAAATAAACATCTCCTATATTATTGTTTGTTTTTATAACTATTCTGGCTATCTCGATGATTATTTTTCTTTGTTCTTTGAGCAAAAAAAGGTTTATGTATTCATTCCAATTGGAAAAGTGGAACTTAAATATTTGTAAACATTAAAAGTATCAGTTAGACTAAAGATTTGTGAATATGTTTTATTGATGAAATCCTTATAATTACGAATTTCCGCTTGGGAAAGCCATATTTCTCAGTGCTTTCACTGAGATAATTTATTTAATTCCATACTAAATAATATCTTTATATTATATGTAAGCAATAAAATTGATTTGTATAAGATAATTTAAATCATGGGAGAGCCATGCTGAAGCATATGCTATACACAAACCGGCCTGCTCGTCCGAAGTGTTACCCCTGGCTCACAGATACTCAGCGCGAAATGATACTTACACTGCGTGTCAACGTGTGAGTAATCGTAAAAAGCCGGCAACACTGCAAGCGCGGACTGGCACGGTTGTCCACTGGCGCCGGTGTTCTTTTACGTTATAGGAGACCTACCTGCTCTGTTGTCCGGTGTACAATAAAAACATTAATAAAATTGATTCATATAAGATAAAATTGATCACGCCTTTAAAAGATTCCCATGTAAGCCGTTATTATTATCAATTGAATTATCAATAGATTACGCGATCAATCGCTTGATTTCTATGAAAGTTGGAAACGTTATTGTAAAGTATAATTTGTAATAGTTTTGAATAAGCCTCGCTTAATACGCCTTTGTGCTTGGCTTCATATCGATTGATCTAGAAATCGCATGCGATTTTGTGAGATGCTGGAAAGGACAAAATTATTAACAATTAGTTATAGCTTGCATTGGACCGGCATTGACCTGTTGGTGTCAAGAAATGTGCATTTTTAATCTCCTATTTGGTTTATTTTATAGTGTAGTGGACAAATGAGTCTTATATATAAAAAAACATTGCAGCTCATGGATAACCGCGCTACACTCTGCTTTCTGTTTGTGTTGCCGCCTTTTCAAGCGCAATTGAAATATTGGTATTTTTAAGGTTGCTTAAAAAAGAAGCATAGAGAAAGAATTCTGTTGATTTTGATCCATCTGAATTGAT
>DWCF01001628.1:0-28881 GCA_018230265.1 Delias oraia | reverse complement strand
CTCGAGAACCTTTCTTCCCCATCGGCTGTCAGTTCGTCGAGCGATGTGGCCAGCCCATTGCCACTTCGACTTACTAAACTAAGGTATTGGGGAGTCCGAATGACGAAAGCTTTGAACACTTTACCTTAATTGCATGCTAAGTATGTTTGTCTTTTTATTGACCATTTCAATTTCTATGAGGCAAGCCTAATTCCAGTGAGAGGTGGTTACTCAAGCTGGTTGCTAACAAGGAAGTGTGTAGCAACTAGCAACTGACCTTGGACGATCAACACATAGCATTTGATTCTTACTCATCCTTACATAATGTGGATTACTTTTGCAAGATTATGAAATGAACTTTTAACAGTTTAGTACTGAATAAAGTTCCGTAATTTCACGCGTGGAGAATTGTCAAACTCTGGTCAAGTTATTTCAACACTGTAATCCATACTAAACAATCGGATTGGTAAATATCTGACTGAAAATAGTATTTAAATTGCTAGGCGGAACTATGCCATGGATTTTAAATAATATAAAGAAAAACTCATTATAGTAAACGTATTTGATTGATGATTATGATTTTGTATTATTTTGGTATTAATAAAATATTTCATCAATGCACCCGAATTAAAGGCATTA
Organism: Delias oraia; assembly: GCA_018230265.1. NCBI lineage: Eukaryota > Metazoa > Arthropoda > Insecta > Lepidoptera > Pieridae > Delias > Delias oraia. The sequence goes on along the minus strand of DWCF01001628.1, from coordinate 28,263 downwards.
AATGTGGTTACTTTTGTTTTTACAGATTAGTGAGTATTATTTTTATGTTGATGTATTTTTTAAAGTATTTTACGTTGTTGTAAATATTTTATAATAAAAATTCTTTTGTTTTTACAGTGCAGCACCATTTAATCGTTCTTCAAATTATATTTAACAATTACTTAATACAATATAATTATAAAATAACAATTATATTTATAATGGATCTAATTTACAATTTAATTATGTATATTTAGAAGAAATTACAGACGAAGTCAAAGCTTGTACCAATAAAAAGTTAGGAATGTTAGAGATTTTTTTTCTTTATTTATATTTTTCTTAAATTTCGTATCTCTTAACGTGGAACATGGATTGGGTATTTCGATGTCCCTTTCACTGCCTATATTATGTAGTATCTATTAATAATAAAGCCGCTACAAAATACTCAATATGAAGCGGTACATGTACACTTGTACTGAGTTTCGCTGAGAGAGTGAGGATATCGGAGGCCACTAAAAATACCATTTGAACGGTGTAAAAACCCGGCAAAACAACCAATGTGCAGACTGTGGTACTGTTGTTCGTGGGCGCTGGTGTTCTCTTACCATATAAGAGATCCACCTGCTCCGTTGTCCGTTATACAATAAAAAAATCTCCGAACCGGATTTCTGTTACTTTGTCAGTCGTATGGTTTTGATGGCGTACGTTTTGTTCAATTGAATAGTGGTGTGTTGTTCAGAAAATGTCTGAAATGAATGTATCACGGCCGACTGATTTGAAATTTATAACACATATTGCGATACATGGCCGATGAATAAATTTTACCCGTCATTTATAAACGTCAATTTTCACATTCAGGTCGCCGATTGTGAAAACTTTAGAAATACTGTATGGTATCTGGAAATTTTATTTTCAAATTAGATCTACCAGCCTTTTTAATAAGAGAAAATTATTTCTAAAAATTCTGAACGATTACTTTATCTTCAAGTTTTCTGTCTTTTGATGGCTATATCACTGGATAGGTTAGCTATATCATAGTAAATAAATAAATAAATCAAGAGAGGGCATTTACATATATTAAGTCGCGATATAAGCTTCAAACTGAAAATTATTTATATATTTAAATGCGAAAAGATTAGACTTTATATTATAATTATATTTTATTTTAACAATTTGCAAAATTCTTTCACGAATGGCTTTAGTGTATAGCGAGTAACGGAACACGCGGGTGTCCTTTATCGTAAGAAATGCAGCATATCGTCAACTACGACAAAGTTCAAAGGCCTCGGATATTCACATTCGGTGAAACACAGTACTATTAGTTAGTACTGATTCACGTTGGTGTTCTGGAAACTTCTGGTATAACTTTGAACGAGTCGTCCCAATACTACGTCAGCATACTTCAGCCTGACTCACCGGTGGGTAAGATACTGTCAAAGCCTTCCAAATACAGAAAAATTATAAATTTTATTCGGCCTGGGGATCAAACCCTTAACTTCCCGATAGCTTACAAGACAAGCCACGCGGCTCTTAAGATAAAGCAGCATACTTCCCGAGAAAGATATATGCGGATATATATAGACTAAAAGATTATTTTTTAGAAAGTTAACCTAAAAACAATGTGCCGCCAAATATTTATTGAAAGCTAAGATATGTTCTATACCTATTTAGGTAGAATAGTATTTAGAAGGTAACACCTTTAAGCTATATCCGCTGTAGTTTATTGATACTTCCTATCTAAACTTCAGTTTAAACAAATTCGGCTATCACTGACATATCGTACGTTCAGTCGCGATGTTTACTTGAATTGATAAGTATGCGGGTTGCGGGATCGCTAATCAATATCTGAAGCATGTCTTGACATGCATAGCGTATTCCTTTTTAAATGTATATCTGTACACTAATATGTAAACTACATATTAATTTACCGTAGTAAATGTCACAATTGATAATTCCAATATGTTACGGTATATTTATATTAATGTAAATTTTATAGTATTCCTTAAAGGCTGGCAACGCACCCGCGGCGCTGTAAGGGCTAGGGATGTCCATGAGCGTCGGACCGCTTGCCCTAGATGAGCCTCCTGCTCGTTTGCCATTCTATATAAAAAAAAGTATTCTATTGGACTCGGCAGACGTCGTGTTGTTCTCCCGGATCATCTACCGCATCCAACTTACATGACATGCTTTATTATTTTATGGCCGATTTACAGAATATAATTAATTATTAAATGATGTATTATGATGATTGTGTTATTTTGACGTATGGGCTATATTATAATATTAATTAAATCTTTTGTAGTTTTTGCGTAAAAGAATACCTACAAACTTTCGAGTTTTTATATTAGTAAGAGTTTTTATAGCGTAGCTAAGAAATGTTGATTCTAGAAATGTTATTTCCTGAGTTGGACTCTCTTTATTAAATTCTCGTAAAATTTTAAGACTACAATTTTTACAAAGAACGATTTAATGAGGTAGCGCCAGTATTTACTTTTGAACCTTTCAAGTTTATTTCTTATACATATAACTTGTAAATTTTCAGACTATGTGATTTTAATGCCAAAACACAATAAATAATTGAGTGAAACAACCTATATGATTTAGATGTATGAAAATTTTAAAGGGGATCATTACGGGATAAAAGTTGTCCGATTCTTAGACCTACCCAATATGCTCACCATAAACTCAAATGGTAGGGTTCTGTGTTGGGATCGCGATAACAACCGCCTCCACCGGGTACAGAGACGAGGACCTATCTACGTCGTCAGACTCAACCCGGTGAGCTTCCGGGTGACCGGCTCAGGCTGCCAATGCACCGCGATGGCCCTAGCCGAGTTTCACGTCTCGCTGGTGCCCCAAAAGACCGTGTGAAGCTGTGATGGCTGTATTGCCTGCAGAACATAATCTTTCCAAATATATATACATATATGCACAAAAAATTTCATGAGATTCGGTAAAGCCGTTGCGGAGGAGTTGCGATTGTTTAACTTACCACGGTGACTCGAAATTTATTTCTCTAAGTATTTCGAACAATAGTAATTGCTTGTACAATAATAGCGTAGATTATAGCATAATAGCCAAAGCTTGTTAGATTAACGTAATAATCTGATTCATAAACAATTGACATTGCATTCCAAATACAAACAGATTTATTGCGAAACTTATGATTAACTACTTTACTCTGTTAACAACGTCTTCGAATGGCAATTAAGTATTAAGGTTTTTTCGAAGGTTCTAAGGGATTGTGCTGCCTTCACAAGTCAAGGCGAGCCCTAAGGCTTTGTTAGATTTTATACCATCTTAATTGCAAGAAGCAGATATAATACTATGAATTAATGTAATCAAAATATAAAAAACATTGACAACTAAACGATTGAACTAACTGTTATAAATGCAAATTTTATTATAAAAAGTCTCTTATCGCAGTTTTTGTAATTAAAAATCTCCGAAATGGCTAGACCGACTTTCACGATATTTTAATGCATATTGGGTAGGTCTGGTGAACCACGAGCTCACAGAATGCTCAACGTGAAACGGTACTTGTACTATGTTTCGCTGACTAAATGAGGATATCGGTGGCCCTTAAAAATGCCGCTTGAGTGGCTTAAAAAGCCGGTAACACAAGTAATGCGCGGACTGTGGCTGTGATCCACCTGCTCCGTTGTCCGCTGTACTATAAAAAAAGAATTTTCTATGATGTGGAATTCGGAATTTTCAACTTATTTTACCACGATACCACTTTATACTATGATTTTAGTATGTTATTAACTTTTATAGCAAGTCAAGGTTTGCCGGAGTCAGCTAGTATTTTATAGATAATATTCGAAGGTTTTATGTTTTATTTAAATTAAGTATAATCTATTGAAATTTACAAAATTTCTAGTGTTAGCTTAACCAATTAAGTATTGATAATATTATGTTTGGTAACATTCATTATCTAATTTTTGAAATATTATTGTAGGAAATGAGTTTCTTATCAAATTGGAGCGATTTATATCTGATTGTGTAAGGATTTGGGTGTGGCAACAAGCTCTGAGGTTTGAGCTTTAAGTCAGAATTCGGTTTGTAGTAGATTACTGTTATTGTAACCATTTCAAGTATGTATCTCCATTCCTCTACCGGATGGTTGAATGATTTAATCTATTACTTAATGTGACAGCAGGAGGCATTGATATTTCTAATATGAGGGAAGTAAAGGGTTTTCTGTTTTGGTTTATTACGAATTAATAAATCTCAAAATAGCGAGACACTTAAAATAAAAGCAATCCTTGAAAATCACACAGTAACATCTACCCAGTATTGCAATAGTATTAAAGTTTTTTAATAGAAGACCAGCTTTGAATTACCTTGAACTTTCTAGATAATATTTCAGTTGTATTCGAATGAAGCTGCAATTGGCACACTAAGTGCAGCTCTACACGCGACGGGAATAGTCTCAGAGACAGTATGAATTTAAAGTTTCTCATAATTTATTAAACAAAAGTTTTTAAAAAGAATAAGATTTTAGCTTTGTATTTTCAAACTTGTATTGAATTGTAATGATGTTTCATAAACGAACTTATCTGTGTATCTTTTTTTCAAAATATAGCGGACAACGGAGCAGTTGGGTTTCCTATATGGTAAGAGAACACCGCCGTCCATGGACAATCACGCCACAGTCCGCGCATTGGTTGTGTTTCCGGCTTTTTACGCCACTTAAGCGGTATTTTCAAGAGCCTCCGATATCCTCACTCACTCAGTGAAACACAGTACTAGTACCGTTTCACGTTGAGTATTCTATGAGCCCGTATCACTTTGGACAAGCCGACACAATTAGTGCGTTCGCACATGTTTCAGCATGGCTCTCCCACGGGTGTGACAGTATAAGATACTCGCCTGGCAACTGTCAAGCTCATCCACAGACCAAATAAATTAAATTATAATTTATTCCGGTATTCGAACCTCATACCTCTCGATTCGTGATAGATCTATTAAATCACTTAGCGAGAAGGCTCTCAGAATGTCACATCTGTGGTTAATTTAATTTCTTAATTCACGTTATTCGGCTAGCATAGACTAGACGAAACGTTTTTTTTAGTATCATATAATTTCTACTCGTATAAAGACTGTATGCAGCCTTTGCAAGTTGCATGCTCCGTTATAATTGATGAATGTCTGTTAAACAATTGAAAAAATGATTGTTCAAACAAATTAATTTTCAACATACTCTTATTCTAAGCGCTTCAAAAGTTGCTTATTTCTAAGAAATCCGCGGTGGTCGCCGCCAGGCTATTGTTTTTAAACGTGACGGCGCGCGCGCCTTAGCACGCGAATTAATACTGGAATAACTGAATTTCTGCGCGTTGTTTACTACATCTTATTCTAGAATTACAATTCTATTAGAGGCCTGCCCTAGCTTCGCAGAAAATACGATATATTCGTCAACCTACTAAGTTTATTAGAGTTATACTTACATTTTTCACACATTGATCTAGAGTCTAGATCAGTTTTACGCAAACTTTTTGTGTTCAATGTACATCAGAAAAAGATAAGTTTCTAAAAGTACACCACATATTAAGACACATGTTAATTATTAATGAACATTTATTATGTACCAAAACAATGAAACAAAGACTTCTCGTTCATACGCTCCCATGAATAAAGGTATACCCAACTATTTTTTTTACCCTTACTAATTCCTTAACATAAGTTTATAAGGTTACTTAACACACAAATTAATGACCAATGACCAGTATGCCGAGGTTATTATTTTTTTCTATTATAAATCGGACAACGGAGCAGTTAGGTCTCCTTATATGGTAATAGAACACCGCCACCCATGAACGGTTGCGACAGTATTAAGACACTCGCCCGGCCACTGTCAACCCCTTCTAGAAACCGAATAAATTTTAAATTAAATTATAATTCTTCGAACCCGATACCTCTCGCTTCATGGCACACTTAAAACCATTAAGCTACTAGGCTCTCAACTGTGGAGAATGCTGATCTAGATCCTAGTTCATCCGTAGGAGAGACATGCTGAAGCATATGCTGACGCACTAATTGGGCTTGCTTGTCCGAGGTGATTCCACGGTCGCACCGAATACTAAGCTTAAAATGGCAGTTGTGTTGTGTTCGCAGAGTGAATAAGGAAATCGAAGGCCCTTAAGAGTGCTACTTAAGCGGCGTAAAAAGCTGGCTACACAACTGATGCGCGGACTGTGGCGCGGTTGTTCATGGGCGGCGGTGTTCTCTTACCATATAGGAGATCCATCTGCTCCGACGTCCGCTATACTATAAAAGCTTTGAAGGCCTTTTTATTACTGACAGTATCCCACAGATGCCATAACAGAGTTGAGTTCACTATATATCTACTATAAAGTTAAGAAACTATTATAATACCTAAATTTATAAGTAATGTTATTTGAACTAAACAGTGTGAAATTGTCAAACATCAATATTATGAATAATAATTACAGAAGTGATCTACTTAACCACCCTTCCTATAATTTGAATAACCCGCGTGGGGAGTGAAACTAGATTGGCACATGCGGGCTTATTTTATCTCCCCACATTCCCTACGCATAGTTTTTTTATATGTAACGGTTCAAATTTAACATAATGATTTCTTCATTGTCAATATTATTTAATAAAAAAAATATATTTTATGATAATGAATAAACTTTTTTAAAAGAGCTTTCTTTGGAAAACTTAATAGTTTTTTTATTAAAAACAATTTTAAAAAAATCAAGATTGTGTAACAACCATTCATTAACTATTCCTAATAGAACCACCAAAGGTGGTATTAGGTATGTATACGGCCTTTGTGCGACTAAATAATCTTTTCGTCTAGCCTGTTTTAGGTGAATATCGTAAATTAGGAAAATACTTGTACCGCAGATAAAAAATTAGTACATTTATGTCACATGTTTACAAAATTATAATACAACACAGTAAATACTAGTTTCTTTTTAATTTTAGATCTTGCGAAGTATTCAGATTCGAGATATTTTATTCCCAGAAGTTAAACCCGTTCTTGACAGTTGACTTGATCTATGATTAATTAAACTACAGAGACAGACGCCGTAAAAATCTCACTTGTTGTTACCGCAAGTTTTTAAAACCACCTTTATTTACGGAAAACATATGCGGGCTGGTCTCTGTGTATTGGCATTCCGTAAATCGTTCACTCCAATTGACATTCACATTATGGATAAGGGGAAGCTATTATCCAAATAATTTATTAATAGAGAAATCAAAATTGGGAATATATAATAATTCATATGTTATAATGAATAAAGACGACTTATAAAAGAGAAAAAAAAAATTGTTATATTTAACGTAAACCTTAAAAATTGTTGTGACCATTCATAGAGTTAACATTCACCCATGCGAGAGCCATGCTGAAGAATATACTAATGCACTAATTAAGCCGGCTCGTATGAAGTGATACTACGGGCTCACAGAATACTCAACGTGAAACAGTACTTGTTCTGTGTTTAGCAGAGTAAGTGATGATATCGAAAGCTCTTAAAAATGCCGCTTAAGTGGCGTAGTAAGCCGGCAACACAACCAATGCGTGGATTGTCACTATAAAAAATAGATAGACAAGTCAGTTATAATTCATATAATTATATGCGCTAAGTCGAAAATAAGTGTGAAAGTGGTCTCGTACTATCTTCAAAGATTATTAAATTACGGTTTTACCAAATCAAAAGCTCAATCATTATTCCATTTAAGTGTTTTCTGGTTAAAAGGCGAAATAATTCAATTCAAAAATTGGCGATACCGTTTTAATATTATTTATCTCTTTTTTTACAACAATAAAAATGGCCGGCTTAGCCAGCCCCTGGTATAGTTAGTTTAACGGTCGAATGGTGAACCTAACGTATCTATTTACTCATAAAGGGCGAGTTTCCATACTATTAATGTAACCATTTTGGTGGCTTCTATTAAATGAATTATAGAGAAAGTCCTTTGGGAAATTGTTTTACTTTTAACATTACGTATTAAAATCACTCGTGCATTTACAATTATGTACAATACAACGAAACAAAATTAACGTTAAGCAAAGAATTTACTAGTTTACTAATTTTCCTTAGTTATATTGTTCTACAGCTTCAATATACAGCTTCTACAGCTACAAAAAAATTAAATAAAATACAAAAATTTAAACAAAATACAAAAATAATTAAAAGTATCCACAATATTATTCTCTAAAAAATAAACTACGACGTTTTATAAGTAATTAGCTATTTCATGAAATAAATCATGTAATAGAAGTAATGAGGAAATAATAAATGAAAATATATTGAAAAGCAATAATACAGGTTTAGATTTATATTATTATATACTTCAAATATACTTCCTGTTACAGATTATGTTTTAATTTTTTTTATTTTAAAAATTATGATATATATTAATAAATCCAATATTAAATTACCATAATTATTTCAAATCTCGTGAAATAAAATGTCAATATGTATATATACCGACCAAGGAGGTTCTAATATTAACTAATATTACTTAAGTACCAATTCTTTATGTAAGTGAAATAACACTAAATAATATTGGTTCTATATTATCCTTTTACTATAGACATTATAGATAGAACTAAAGTTAACTAAAGAGATTCTGGAAGGCTGTATTGACCTACTAAGAGTGTTTTAAACTAAATTTTACATTCACCTGTGAGAGAGCCATGCTGAAGTATATGCTTACGCACTAACTGGGCTGGCTCGTCCGAAGTGATACCACGGGCTCACAGAATACTCAGCGTGAAATAGTAATCCTACTTGAAACCGTACTTCTACTGTGTTTCGCTGAGTGAATGAGGATATCGAATGCCCTTAAAAATGCTACTTAAGCAGCGTAAAAAACTGGCAACACAACCAATGTGCGGACTACGACGCGGTTGTCCATGGGCTGTGGTGTTTTCTTACCATGTAAGTGACCAACCTGATCCGGTGTCCGGTATAATATAAAAAAATCTCATACATATTCAGCCATGCCTACCTGATAGGTAGTTTTTAAATTAAATTAATAAAAACATAGTTCCGCGTTAATAAATAATATTATTTACACTGACAAGAATAAAAATATACAATTCAAGATATAAGGATATCTCATGTACTATACGCGAATATATAATGATGTATGTAACCGGTTCAGAAATATCAACTGGTTATCTTAGTATATATGTTTATACTATCAGACTCATTATGTAAATCTGTTGAAGTAGATTCTTAAGTGGAAAATTAAATTTTAACTTTTATTACCGCGCTTTCCAAAAATGTTTTGCGCCACAATTCATTTATTACGTACCATAAGATGCCAAATATTCTGTATACATAGACAATTTGATTGAATTTTTGTATGAGGCCTCACAGCTTATTAATTTAAAAAGTCTACCATATAACTCGAGGTATACGGGGTTTGAATCCCGGTCCGGATAATTATAAATTATAAATCACAGAAAATCAAAGCGCAATCACAGAATACTCAGCGTAAAACTTTAGTGGTACTTGAAACGTTGCTTCTACTGTGTTTCACAGAGTGATTGAGGATATCGGAAGCCCTAAAAATACCGCTTAAGCTGCGTAAAAAGCCCGCAACACAACCAAAGCGTGTATTGTGGTGATTTCATACTTTCAAGGAGACCCGCCTACTTGGTTCTCAACTAAATAACAAATAATAAAAAATCGCATCTGCGATCATTTTATTACTAATTTATAGAATGATGTTGATAAACTATTCAAATGACTTTTTCAGCATTATTATAATAACAAATGAATTCGAAGAACCGTTACATTGTTTATCACATCTGCTGTTTATATATTTTTTACAGATTATTATTAGATTATTTCATTTTTGGCCAACATTGTATGGATTCCATAAGCTATATAGCCTGACTAGAGTCAAGATTGTTAAAAAAAACGCCATTCTTTGGATTGGACAACAGCGTTTCCCAACTTGTGGTTTGGGGACCCCAGGTATCCGCTAGTACGTGTAGGTCCCCAATCTCTGGACCATATTAATCTATCTAAAAAATAAATACTTAATCTAATTTTTTTTAGTAAAGGTTCCGTGAAAACTGTTGTTGTATCCCTAGGAGGAGGAGGAGTTTTTCATGCAAAATTAAAACTTTTAAATTATGAAAGGGCTTGATCGAGTTACATAGAATTATTAATTATTACGGAGATATACAAGGAAATATACACAGATGGTATAAACTCGTAGACAAGTCCGTGGTTAGCTTACGGTACACATTATTATTTATTAGCGCCTAGTCGTGTGAATTTGCCAAACTATTAAAAGGCTTAAAAGCCATCAAAACGTTATAACAGAGGTTTATATTGTTACTGATACTCATTCTCACCTACCCCAAGTGTCGATTCGAGTACCGAAGCTTTTTATTGTTAAATTCGCCCATGGGGGACACGCGATGCGCACGCGACCCGCATATTTTGTGGGATCATTTAAGTTCAGATTATAAGCGAAAAGTGTGGGACAAATTTTTAAATATTGTGTTTATTTTATCGCGCCCTTTTTGCACAGCGCAGTAGAAAAAGCGGAGCTTTTGTTCCTTTTTTTCCTGATATTTTATAAAACATATGACTAGAAACAGATTTATTTTATATATTATATTCGTTAGCGTTTACTAATTACTGCGTCAGGATCATATTTTGAGAGCCTCGTAGCTAAGTGGTTAAATAAGTCTACAATGAAGCGAGAGGTATTGGGTTCGAAACCCGATCCGGACAATTTTAATTTATTCTGTCTCTGAAAGGGCTTGATAGTGGCCGGCGAGTGTCTTAATAATGTCGCACCTGTGGGAGAACCATTCTGAAGCATATGCCGACGCACTAATTGAGCCGGCTCGTCTGAAGTTATACCACGAGCTCACGGAATACTCAGCATGATACGATACTTGTACTGTGTTTCTTAGAGTGAGTGATAATCTCGGAAAAAGCCGGTGACAGAAACAATATACGGACTATTGCGCGGTTGTAAATGGGCGGTGGTGGTGTTTTCCTTCCATATAGGAGACCCACCTGCTCCGTTGTCCGCTATAGAATAAAAAACTTTCAGTAGTACAAGTAGCAACCGTAATATAGGTACGTAGTATACCAGCGTATGAACGTTTTATACGGTTCTTTAGCAATCACGTTTCCGAGATCTGTTTAATAATACATTCGTAAACATCACTTATACGAGACTAGTAAATTTCCAATACAACGGGATAAATGGAAAATTTTTCCTTTGTAGGGTCAAGGACATACATTTTCAATGCAGAATTTAGCTTGCGTCACGTATTCAATAAATTTAGATTTTATAGATTGGTACGAAAAAATATGTAAAGCAAATTTCTTTATTTGGTATAACAGACATGAATTCCATTTTTATTACCATATATTACCTACTTAATTTGGAAGTTTAATTTTTTTTATTCTATAGCAGACGGAGCAGATGGGTCCACTCAATATGGTAAGAGAACACCGCCGCTCAAGAACAACCACACTATAGTCCGCTCATTGCTTGTGTTGCCGGCTTTTTGCGCCGCTTCAGCGGCACTTTTAAGGTCCTCCTATATCCTCACTCACTCTGCGAAACACAGTGCATGTATCTTTTCTCGCTAAGTATTCTGTGAGCCCGTGGTATCTTTTTGAACCAGCCGGCCCAAAAAGATAAGATTCCATTTATAATATACCCAACCGGACAAATGTTCGCGATTTTGTTCAAGCATGTTATTCTAAATTTGCAATACCTATTAAGCTGTTTCTTTCATAACCAATTTATATTTTCAAAAATTGTAAATAATGAACGTAAAGATTTTACTAAATTGTAAAATTTGCGTAATATTAAATCCTTTTACCAAAATTCTTTTTTGACATTACGTAACAACATTAGATGCCAGCAAACATAATCTAATATCCAATGTACTTTATTTTATTCAGTAGTGTATTCAATTTAAAATATACATTATTTATATTTATAGGCCTATGTCCAGCAGTGGACTTGAATTTTATATTCTATAGTATATTTGAGCTACCAGTTAGTCAACCGGAAAATAATTAAGTATAAAGAGATGCCTTCGTACAAATAAGCTGTTTAGACAGAACACTAAATTGAATGGCGATTAATATATTTATTTTTTTATGACAATTAGAACGTTTTAAACTAATTCAAGCTTATCACATAATTATATGCTATATTATTGCGTTATATTGTCTAACAAAGGCAACAATTGAGCCTTCGGTTTCCCAGAATTCAGACCCAGAAGCCTTAACTAAAGCATTGATTAACTGTTTGAGCAATTATCGTGTCAAAAAGACTGTTCTGCTTTCGCCTTATTATGTAACATAACCTTATACCGACGATAAGCTAATACCATACATATCCCATTTTTAAATGTCAGTAACATGCTAGTCACGTTTAACTTAATAGTTAAATTCGTCTGGTCGTTATTTTTCGACTAACTATGAGGTCGGAATAAAAATTGTACATTTGTCAATAGTTAATGGGTTTATGAGTAAAATATTTAAATTGTAACTTTATTTACGATGGATTGGTTCAAATTCAACTTTAAAAATTTCGATTTATAATGATTTTATAAAATTTAAAACTACTTTACTTAATATCATATTTCATCATCATCATATTTCTAAAAATTCCTTCAAATTGACTTGCAAATAAAAATTTTACCCGAAATAAGCATAAAGTACTGAGTCACAACGTAACGTCCTTATTTCACTGGATTTTTGTAGTAAGTAATGATAACACGATTGTGTGCAATGTAGGACTTAACCTAATTGTTTTAACCACAATTTTATCACATTTTATTTCCTGTAGTTGTAAGCAAAAGCACAATGGCTCAGTAATTATTTCTTTCAGATCAAGGTTGAAGCTTCGAGATAGAACTTTTTGCTCACGATCGTGACCAGTCTTTTATCTTTAACAAAAAAGTGCGTGTTAAATCTTAAATGTACTCAGAATAGATTTGTATTTTTGTTGTGGTTTGTCTTTACAAACCATACGAAAAGTTGAATTTTAAATAGTGAGAAATGTAAATTACCAGTTTAAAGTAATTTTATTACTATGCCATCAATTCTAAAGCCTCCTTAACATTTAAACAAAAGGAAAAGAAATTTAACAAAAATTTGTTAAAATATTTTTGCGTCCCTTCTATTCCGAATTTGAGTTTGACAGAAGGTAACAAAATATTCTTTAACTGAAATTCATTTATTGAAATATTTATTTGAATATTCAATCTTTGTATTGCGCTTCTAAATATAGAAAATGCTCTATGTGTTGTATAGCCTATTTAGGGAAATAAATAAATAAATATGGAAAGTTTACAGGTACCTTAATAATCCATTGGCCAAAAATTATACTCGCCCTTTATTTTTATTTACATAAGTGTAATAACAATATGCAGTAAATAGTAATACAGTTTACCCGAGGGATAGCCATGCTGAAGCATATGTGGATGCACTAATTGCGCCGGCTCTACCGAAGTTTTACCACGGGCTCACAGAATACTCAGCGTGAAGCAGTATTTGTACGTGTTTCGCAGAGTGAGTGAGGATATCGACGTAAAAGCCGACAACACAATCATGCGCGGACTGTGGCGCGGCTGGTGATGGGAAGCGGTGTTCCCTTAGTATATAGGAGACCCACCTGCTCCGCTGTCCGCTATATTATTCAAAAAACATAGTTATATCAATGTTGAGATATGTATTTAAATTTATAAATGTTAATTCAACACTATAATACAAATATGATAAGTGAACTGAAATATGAACTTATAAGACATTCTACGAAAACCATATAGCCTCTGGTTTTTATAACATAAGTATTGTTTTTACAAAGAGGCCGAACAATGAGCGCATATTATTATGGGGCGTCGAGGTATCCAATTTCCATGATCGCGATACGGAAAGAATTAAGTTGGTGAACGAGTATCCAAGGTCGTCGTATGCGGATATATCATTTGTTACCAACCCACGAATGTAGACACATGTTAGGCCAGGGCCATTGCTCATTAAGTTGCCCGAGTAGCGAATCTTCAAGCGCCCGCGCCATTCTGTATAGTTCATACACAAGTTGCGTAAATAATATTTACCTTGTAGTACAAACAATTTCTTGGGCAAATTAATAATATCACAGAATACTCAGCGTGAAACGGAATTTGTACTGTTATTCGCAGAGTGAGTGAGGATATAGGAGGCCCATAAAAGTTCTTCGGCATAAAAAGTCGGCAACACAATCAATGCGCGCACTGTGGAGCAATTTTCATGGGCGGTGTTCACTTACCATATAGGAGATCCACCCGCTTCGTTGTTCTCTATACTATAAAAAAATATATTGTGGAATCAGCGGCCAGTAGATGTGTTTACAAACCAACACGACTTGGGAACCTTCAAAAAAGAGCGAATCTATCTCTTAAGGCCGGCAACACAACCATGGCCCAGCAAGAGATAGGGCTGAACACAGGCGGAGGATCATTTATCCTAGACGACCCTGCTCGTTTGCCACCGTTTCCATAAAAAACCTATGCCTAAAATACCGGAAACGTACTCGCAGTTCTGCCAGGGCTAGTGGCATCTTAGGGCGGAGAACAACTTATACTAGCTGAACTCGTATGCCTCAAGATTTAAAAAAATCTTTAGAATGAATGAAAATTCTTTGTTAAATAAAAAATAAATCTATAAACCTTGACATACTACCAATAAATAATTAATTTACTGCTCTAAAAATGATTTGTAACATTATAGGTACCTATATTGATAATTAAACAGAAAAAATTACGTTTCAAAAGTATGAGACAAATATATTCTAAATGCATCTCGTTGAGCTATACTTTCGATCTCTTTAGATCTTGAGTGACGAACCGTGAAAGGGTCCTTTTTAATAAACCAAAAGTAACAAAAACTTCGAAACGAATCAAAGCTGATGGTCGATATGTAATTAAAGTTGACAGGCTATGGCCTGTCAACTTATGTCAAGTTATGACTTTTGACGGTACTGCCGTCTTATGAGCGTCTTTTATTCATAAAACGCGCACTCTTTTAAAAATTACGGATTGAATTAGAAAGGAAGAGTATTTTATGTAACCCGTGTGAGAGCCATGCTGAAGCATATGCGGACGCACTAATTGGGCCGGATCGTCCGAAGTGATATCACGGGCTCACAGAATACTCAACGTTAAACGGTACTTGTATTTTGTTTCGCTGTTTGAATGAGGATATCGGAGGCCCTTAAAAATGCCGCTTAAGTGGCGTAAAAAGCCGGCAACCCAACCAATGCACGGAATGTGGCGCGGTTGATGTGGGCGGATATAGGAGATCCACCGGCTCCGTTGTCCGCTTTACTAAATGTAACTAAAGAATGTTTTTTCTAGAAAATCACAATATTGGTGACTGTTTCATAACGCTATATAAGTATTTTACAGAACTCTGTCTAAAATAAAGACCACATCAGAATTACAGCGAGACACTATCATTATAATACCATTTCCATAATGGAGTTTCACACTTATTAGAAAGGAAAAGTAATGGCATAACCTCTCAAGGAAATAGGAAACGCGACTCTAAAACACGATAAATTGCTTGAGATACCTAACAAAGGAAATAAGGAAAAATATATCACCTGTGCATAGAATATGCCATGATTATACCATATATTAAAGTTTATTAAATGTGCTTATGTATGAATGGAAAAATACCATTTATGTAACGACGCTGACGAGTTTAACATACGTTGGTATGTTAAACTGTGTAACATACGATGGTATAGCTGACAACGGAGCAGATGCGTCTTCGATATGGTAAGAGAACACCGGGGCCATGGACAACCGCGCCACAGTCCGCGCCTTGGTTGTGTCCCGGATTTTTACGGCGCTTGAGAGGAATTTTTAAGCACCCCCGATACCTTCACTCAACGAAACACAGCAGATGCACCGTTTTAAGTACAACTAATATTTCACGTTCAGCATTCTGTGAGCCCGTGGTATCACTTCGGGCATGGCCGCCCAATTTAGCGTATTTTTCAGTACGGCTCTCCCACGTGGTTGTATATGGGTAATTAATAAATTAATATTATATTATTATTTTATTATATTATATAAACTGAAACAAAAAAAGTAATTGAAGGGGATTGTTCTTAGATTCTAAGATTCTTAGAATAATCTCTACGGATTCTAAAACTTTATCTTACTACTAAAACTTAAAAATCCCGTTGAAATATTATTTCTAAAGAAAACAGTTTGTATGTAATTGTATTAATGTATATGTAAGTGATTTTTGCATTTATTTTCTTGGCATGTTTACAGTATAATATATAATAATGGCAAATTACAGTCAGTAATGGTGTAGCGGCGCTGTATAAAATGATTTAATAGTGAAACTGCGAGTGTGTGA
Organism: Delias oraia; assembly: GCA_018230265.1. NCBI lineage: Eukaryota > Metazoa > Arthropoda > Insecta > Lepidoptera > Pieridae > Delias > Delias oraia. The sequence continues at coordinate 11,884 of DWCF01001628.1, read as the reverse complement.
GTGGATGACGTAATTGCGCAAGCGTCGTTTACTCTCACTATTCACCAGCTGTGCGCACACAACTAGGAAGTGACATACAGCCTGGAGGCTTCCAGGGCAGACAGAGGCTGTGACGCCACTTAATGAATGCTGCGTTCAGGAAGTCACCTTTAAAACTATTTTTATTGCTATATAATTATTTCCTGTCTTCCCGAATTGCAACGTTATTATACCTTTATATTTTTTGTTTTATAAAGAGGCTTTGTTTAATTTATACTATATTTTCCTTGTTTTAATTAGTGAATGATAAATTATGTTTCCAATAGCAAAAAATAGATAGAAAAACCAGAGCAAAATGTTTATTTCTTAGTTTTTATTACATGTTGAATAAAACTGAAATACCCACTTTTCATATGTAGTTCATTATATCTGTTTTTTTTGTCTTGATTTATTAAATTTTTTAATAACATTAATTAATTATCTATTTATCATTAATTAATTACTTATTTTAATACATATATACAAAAAGATCAAAAATACGTTTTTTTTAAATAAACAAATATTACATCATTTTTAAATTATACCACAGAATACTCAGCGTGAATTAGCAGTTGTACCAAAAGCGGTGCTTCTACTGTGACTTCTAACGCCCCTAAAAATCCGCTTAATTGCGTAAAAAGCCGGTAACACAACCAATGCTCGGACTGTGTCGCGGTTGTCCATGGGCGGTAGTGTTCTCTTACCATATAGGAGACCCACCTGCTCCGTTGTCCGCTATACCATAAAAATTTAAAGTAAAATGTATAAAATAGTTATACAACTTTAATACATTGTATTGTTATCTAGAATCTAGATACCCAGCTTTAAGTGGGTGCTAGACTCAATTGACGATGACGTTGCACTTTCGACCACGTTTCGGGCTGATACGGTCCAGTTAACAGGCCGGCCTATTTTAAGCTTCAAATTACAATCTCACAATTCACTACATTCCTAGCTTACAATTGCAAAGTTAAATCATTTCGTCTACGTAGCATTACTAAGCCAAATTCAAGAATTATCACTAAAAAAATCTTATATTATGAAAAAGCTGTAAGGACGGGAGCATGACACATCCGTAGGAAAGTCTTTCTGAATATGCTGACGCACTAATTGAACTAGTTAACTGTTTTCTTAATACAAGATATGTTTTAATATACAAAATTAGTCATCAATTTCCTGGTTCTAAGAAGCAAACATAGTGTAGGTATAATATAACAAGTCTGAATGTACACCTTATTACACGTAACTGCATACGGTACTTTGTAAGGTGATATAACTATTCTCTGTTGACACTTACTCAGCGTGTAATGCTGATATTGGACACATCGCACAATGCGTGCTAAGGGAAATAAAAGAGCTATTATAATCGAAGAATTATTATCAAAACCTTCCGTGATGACACTTTCAATAGTTTCATTTTTTTATGAAACCGGTTGCAAACAGCTAACCACGAATAAGCTGTTCCGTCCTTGGACATCTTGCAGGGCCTCGGGTGCGTTGCCGACGTTTTAAATATAGGTACGCTCTTTTGAAAGGTCTGTCAGTTGGTATGATTTGTCGTTACTATTATAATTATGCAAATTTAATAAGAGTAAAAATGGTTCTATACAATGTTGTCTCTTATCGAACAATGTATAAATAATTTCACAATGTGAAATAGCGATAAACTCTGTCACTTTAGTAAATACGAACAAGGCAATACCATGAGCAAAGAACGATTCATAAGCTGGTAATAGCGTCTAAGTTTAAAGTGGTAACTCTATGCGTGACCTACATTTCTAACTCTAATATTGTTTAATATAATTTATACTTATGCCTAAGAAGTTCAAAAGCAGAGGTTAAAATAAAGCTACATTTACATGCCTGCCAATACACGTGAAGCCACCGGATTGAGCGTGTGTATAAAACCATTATTTTTATGGCATAGCGGCAAACAGAGAAGGTGGGTCTCCTATATCGTAAGAGAACACCGCCGCCCATATACAACCGTGCCACAGTCTGCGCATTAGTTGTGCTGTCGGCTTTTATCGCCGCTTATTCTCATATTGAGGGCCTCCGATATCGCACTCAGTAAGACAGTAGAAGTACCGTTTCAAGTACAATTACCATTTCGCGCAGAGTATTCTGTGGCGTGCTTTGGCTGACCTTGAAAAGGGGTGGTCGTTAATATGCATTAGAATAGGTTTATAAACACACAGCACCAGAAGATGTTACCACTCTAACGCATTCGCTAGTGGCTGTTAATCATGAATCAAACTACCAGGTAGTATACATCCGATAATTCCGCGAGCATGTGCAACTAAATTTTAAAAAATCATTTTTTTGATATATTTTAGAAATTGTTATATGAATGGTTAAATATTAAATTTGAGCAAACAGAAAACATTTAAATATTTCGTAATAGGATTAGTAAATTACGAAAGAAGGTAAGATATTGCAAATTTCATGTAAATACAAACAGAGGTCAAATATTAATCGACAAATTTTATTAAATACTACTGTTTCCATATGATGTTTTAATATGAGAAAGCCGTGGGAAAGCCAAGCTGAAGCGCATGCTGACGATTAATAGACCCGGCTCGTCCGTGATACCACCGGCTCACAGAATACTCAGCGAGAAACTGTACTTGTTCTCTTGTACTGTGTTTCGCTGAAAGAGTAAGGATATCGGAAGCCCTTAAAAATGCCTCTAAAAAGCCGGTAACTCAATCAATGCATGGATTGTGGTGCGGTTGGTGTGGTGTGTATATGATATAGTGTCTTAAATTTCAAACAGCGAATAATATTTATAAATTAAAATTCTTTTGAGATCAATCGACAATATTTGGCTATTTTACTAATTTAAATAATAATATTTGCTCACAAAATTTTCGGCAAAGTTAGTCATAAGAATAAGTTAATTAACTGAACAGGTTGTAATCATTTAATTCGTTCAGCGGAAGCACAACCTTCTTGCTGAAATATGCGTATGCTACTCTTACTACTTGAAATAAAAGCTGTACTGTATTTAACATTTATTACCGGTATTATACTTTGACAGCAATCTTGGGCCATCGCGGGGGCATTGGCCGCCTGAGCAGACGGTCGAAAGCTCACAGGGGTGAATCTGGCGACGCAGATTGGTCCTTGAGTCCGTATCTGACGGAGGCGGTTGTTGTCGAGGCCCTACACAGAACCACCACAGTCCGCACATTGGTTGTGTTGCCGGCTTTTTACGCCGCTTAAGCAGCATCTTTTAAGGGCTTCCGATATCCTCACTCACTCATCGAAACCCATTAGAAGCACCCGTGCCCGTGGTATCACTTCGGACGAGCCGGCTCAATTAGTCCGTCAGCATGGCTCTCCCACGAGTGAGTACAAGACCTTTCTAAAGCGAGCTACTGTCTCCAACAACTGTGATAGCTTAACAGTAGCATTCATAACTCTTCTACCATTCGAAACAAATTTAGTCACTTCCAACAAAATCTCGAAAGCCTAACCTTTAAATGAAACTAGAACCTCATAAAATATCTTACTATTCCGTAACTAGGTCCAAAAAAAAATCGTCAAACTTCGAATGTCATCGAGTTCAAAATATTATATAATTGTGATGCAACATGTTTTGGTAGGTAAGTGTGCCGGTTATTGGGGCCAGGCGATGGCACGGCGTGACATAATCTGGCTTCCGCCGTTCGCTAGTGAAAGGCTTTAGAGGAAACATAAAGTCACTTGAAACTGGTACTGCGAGCGAGATTTGTATGTTCCTAACATAAACGACAGTTTTATGTAGTTTTGAATGGATTCAATAATTTAAAACACGTGTTTTTATAAAGTCAAAGTGCTTGTCAAGTGACATCAGATTTGGTACAATAGTTTTTATATTAAAATTCAATTGATAATAAGTTAAATGAAAATAAAATATAAAAGTAAAACTTAATAAAAGCAATTCACAAAGAGTCCTTGAAATATACTGTTTAAGCGTCCTAAAAATCCAGCAACACATCCAATGCCTAAACTATGGTGAGGTTGTCTATGGCGGCGGTGTTCATATAGGAGACACACCTGTCTGGTTGTACGCTATACCATAAAAAAGTATGGAGTAGCTGGTTTATACTATTTCATTAAATCATAATTTAAATACTCATCGTCTTATATGCGAGCATAGTGTTTATCTCACAAAGTTGTAACTAGAATCTCGGAACAGAACGCTCTACATACACAAGTGCGTGACCAACTTAACTACAGACGCGGTCTGTGAAGGAAATGTAATATTACAAAATCACGCTACAAAACTCGGTCAGTAATATTTATCGTAAATTAACAAACGTAATACCGAGTGCTTTCAAGCCCGACGCTACTCGCTTATTCATGCTAAATAATATTTAACTCTAGCTTAATGCTTAATGTCTGAAATTAGAGAAAGAAACTAATATTGGAAGGTACACGAATTAGTTTACATGCGTACATATTCCTTAAAGTCCCGCCAACGTCAACACACCCGCGTCTCTGCAAAGCCGAGGAACGCTTACACTAGGTGAGCTTCCTTCTCGTTTGACACCATTCCATAAAAACTAGGCGTAGGTATATGTATATGAAATCTAAATTAAATACAATAATAATCATAATCCATACAACCAAAAAAGGACTGACCTATGGCTCAGTTATATGCCTAAATGTAGCGGTTACAGCGCTTCCTTGGTGATATGGGAAAAAGTTGTAAATACGTGTAATGGCTAACAAAACAAGAACAATTATAAATTCAGCTTGTCCTATTTGTTAATTTTTTACACGAAACCCAATAATGCCGTTATAGTAAGACAATCAATGAGAATAACATTTACGCTTTGCTTGAATAATTTACTCTCAACCCACAATATATAATTTATTTGTTAAAAGATACTTCCGATTTCAAAATTTCAATGTCGGACCCACTTTTTAATGTTATGTAAGTAAGTAGGTTGCTTAACTTTAAATCACATGTAAAGAACACAATTTGTTTTCAGTTAATGGTAAACGTGAATTTATTTATATAAAACTGTTTGTAATAAAAACATATATTCAGCCAGTACTTAGGATAACCCGCCTATGATTTTAATTGAAAATTAATAAACTCCTAATACTTTATTGATTTTCTCTTTCTTCGTCATGGACGCATCTCAAAAGCTCTTCCAAGGGACATCAAGGATACGGAAAAAACAAGAAAATAAAGTTAATGTAAAGTCAAATTAATTTAGTTATTTAAATGTAATTCAATAATTGTTATCTTTTCAATTAAGAAAATATACCACTATCGGTTTGGAATGTGATTTTTGATGTCTGAAATACATCATCCCTACCTGATGATTGGAGTAAGGAAACCCATGAAAAATATAAGTTTTAATAAATAAAATTTCTAGCGGTCGCAAGATGTCAATATCAATGTCGGGCCCACTTTTCACTGTTATGTAAGAATCAAGTAGGTTACACGGCGCCAAATTTATAACACGCTATGAAATACTTCATAATCAAACAGGTTATTGCTCGAATTGCACGAATAAGAATTTAAATTCATTTATAACAACAATGATTTAAAACTGTAGCAAAAAACTACTCATTTTACTTGTAGTAGGATACTAAAAACAAAAAGTATCAGAATAACAAGGTCAGGGATTTAACTAAATAATATACTATGTATTTAACTTATTAATTTTTATAGACTAAAAATTAATATTTTCACTCAACCAGCTACCGTAACCGCCACCAAAGAGGTATATATACATAGCAATAACATTTTTATACAATATGTACATTATAATTAAATATAATTAACTTTAATAGGAGATTCACCCGTGGAAGAGCAGCCATGCTGACACGGGCTCCCAGCGTAAAATGGTAGTCGTATTCGATACGGTGCTTCTACTGTTTCGCTAAGTGACGATATCGGAGGCCCTTAAAAATGCCGTTGAGTGGCGTAAAAAGCCAGCAACCAATGCGTGGTCTGGGGCGCGGTTGTCCATGGGCGACGGTGTTCTCTTACCATATAGGTGACCCACCTGTACGTTGTCAACTATACCGTTAAAAAGATAAAAGCTCTTGATTTACAGTAGAAATAAATCTAATCTTACATATAAACTCTATTAAATTCAGATACTTTTAGTATCAGCGATTGAATTACAAATATTTAAAACATCTTTTCACGTTACACAATATTATTGCGCTTGTTATAAAACAGTAAATAGAATACCAAAATTACCAAAAAGCTTTTCATGTTATTTCCTACCGCGAAGTATTCACTCTAAAGTCACATTATATAAACACTTTTACCACTTAAAGATATATTATAAATAATAAATTGGATATTGAGTAATCTGCTAAGCTGGTTGCTTACTGTCACTATACAAGTTGTAACGTTCAATTGTAAATGCCTATTCACTGAACCGTGGTTTGAAAAGTTTTTTCCTTCTTGCAATAAGAAACGAATTTATTTAAAATACTATCATTTATACGAAAATAGATAATATATCCTTAAATAGTAAACTTTTTATAGTGTTTTGCGTAATGGCCGTTCAGTAATCTTTCAGTTTTAAAATCAGTAGATAAGTACAAATGGTACTAAGTACTTGTTCTAATGTGACGTATTCTATAACGTTGATTCTATTCTGTTTCGATGATGAGTGTCAGTGAGCAAAAAATGCCGCTTACGTGGCGTAAAAGGCCGGCAACACAAACAATGCGCCGACTGTGTCGCTGTTGTCCTAGGCGGCGACTTACCACATGGGAGACCAACCCGCTTTATTTTATTGTGTAGCGTACAATGCGGTAGGCCTCTTATGGTAAGAAGCGCCGCCATGGATAACCGCACTGCTATCTAAGTTTTAGTTATGTTGCCGGCTTTTTATCCCATTTAAGCGGGTGGAGCACTCACTTATTGAGCCTTCGGTAAACACTCACTCACGGGTAAAAACGTTAAAACATTGTCAAACCCATGTCGTCAAGGTAGTACTAGGCCACGAAGATAACCGTTACCGACTGTTTAGCGTATTAAGATGAAATTACAGAAGAAAAAAATCACTTTAATCATCTCTCCATATGATTTAAACATGTTATTATAACTCCGCCTTGGGATTTTTTTATAACAAAATATTCTGTTAAAATTGTGTAAAAATAAATATAGGCAAATTAAAAGGAATTATTATTTAATTAGAGATACTATTGGTTACATACTAGTTAATAGACTTCCGTATTCAGTTGGAACAAAAAAAACTCCGCCATATTTCGTCACCATTCGGTTTTTGCAGATCTTAATTCGCAATACTGCTTGGTTCTTTTTTGTTTACACTCTTGATTATTAGACTTAAATATTAATTTCGTTAATTGAATGTTTTATATTGGAATTTATATATAAAATATATATATTATTATTATTATATTGATGCAAAAGCTGATTTTTAGTATGTATTATAAACATATACCTACATTCATTCAACTTATATTCTTGGTGATCTGTTATAATATTTTAGAAAGCCTCTTAGCTAAGTGGTTTATAAGCCTACCACGAGGCGAGAGGTGATCGAATCCCGGTCAAAAAATAAAACATTACAATTGAATTTATTCTGTTTTTGCAAGGGCTTGACTGTGGCCGGGCGAGTGTCTTAATACTATCGCACTCTTGGGAATCATGCAGAAGCATATATTGACGCACAAGTTAAGCCGGCTCATCCGAAATGATACCACCGGCTCACAGAATGCCCAGCGTGAAACGGTACCTGTACTTTTTTTCGTTGAGTGAATGAGGATATCGGAGGCCATCATTTTGAAATCATACTGCTTAAACAGCGTAAGAAGCCAGCAACACATCCAAGGAGTGGATTGTGGTGGTGTCCATTGGCGGTGGTGTTCTCTCACTATATAGGAGACGCGTGTAAGTGCGTCTCCTATATAGTGAGTTGTCCGCTATACCATTAAAAAGTAAAAATTAAAGTTGCATTAATTTATTTAATTTTTTTTGTTATTGCATCAATAGAAATAATCATAAAAGCATTTCCCACTCTTCGTTTGTCGGGTAAATGTCCAGAAAGTGTTACACTGATAAAATTAATCATTGATTAGATTTAGGACTTGAAAGCAATTTCAAATCAATTTTAATAGATAACTTCTGATATCGTAATCACGCCCACTTCTTGCCGCGCAGAACTACTTTGTGGTGTCGCCCAAGATATTTCTGATATCACTTAACATACTGATTCTTAATCGTGCTTACCATCTCTTACCATATAAGAGACACTGTTGCGTTGTCCACTATAGAATAAAAAATCAAAGATACTTATATAGTAAAGTTCTAACTTTTCGTTTTTTTATCAAAATTGAGAGGCAAACAAGCAAGTTTACCTAAGATAAGCGGTCCTAAGCCCATGTACACTCCGAGCCCTTATTAGTGCGTTGCCGGTCTTTTGTTTGATTGAGCTCTTTTCTATTAGGTCCTTAGTCGTAATGGTTAAGAAATTCTCGCAGTTTATTTCACAGAGAGGTGGTGCAAAAACGCTCAGTTATAGAGAGAATAACTTCTAGGTGATAAAAATAATATAAATTTCTTAATAATCATAATAATAAAAAGTTCAAGTAATCTTTTTGAGTATGTTATTTCTAAATTATTGTTAATGAAAGTCTTGTGCCATATACATAACAGCGTTTAAGTGGTTTAAAGTTTAAAAACCCCAGAGCCACTAATGTGTAGGTAATATGAGATCCTTCTCAATGGAAATTGAATAAAGGAATAACTTATAAGGCATTCCCAAACTAGTTTAGACTGTGACGCCCGATAGAATTGTTATTTTTCTTGCAAACTCCGTTCTTCGAAATAAAAATAGTAGTAGTTAGCCTAATTGAGGTTATCAGAAAAAACCCCAAAATATATTTAATATTTTTTTTACAAAATACGTACAAAACAAAACAAGAATGTAAATAAGAAGATGTATTCATTATTATTACACTTGTCTATGGTTAGTAATAGAAATAATATTAATGAGAAGGATGTGCTCATTTTCTGGACATAGTTTCTGAAATCGAGGCTCAAATCGCCTCGCGACGCCCGTAGGATGTTGCTGCCCCAGTATTGAACTAAAGTTCATATGATAAAGACATATGATATGAAATATGGGATACATGGAGCTTTATCAACTCAACGTGGGGTCGCAACTCGCGGGCGATAACATATCAGGGACCTCGTATGTTTCAATTATGACGACGTAATATGAAGGCGTTGTATAAAAAGACATTGGAATAGTTATTTTTTAAATAATTTTACGTTTTATAAAAACTTACCAGTTTTACTTGTGAATAAATTGTAATATATAAATGTCTTTTTAAAAAATATCGTTGAAATAGTCATGTTTTTGATATAATATTATTTAAATACGAATTATAATAAGGTAAACAGTTTTTTTACTTTGAATAAACGTATATAATGAATGGCTTGTTTACGCAAATATATCATTCAAATACCTTAAATTCACAGAAATTTATAATTGCCGAGTGCCCAAAACATACGTTTTAATTAAATGTATGATTAATTAAAAAATACACCATTATAAGTTTAAATATGTAATACTTACTGAAAGATTAGAATAATTTTATTAAAAACGAACACTATCAGTTATGCGAATATTATTTTCGGCGAAATAATTACAAACAACTCGCTTTATCAGAGTTCTTTATATTGCCGAGGTTATAAGGTCAAAAGGTGATTGATAAATTTAATATCTATTATAACCATCCGGAAATAACAAAATCGCAACCTATTTCTTTGTCGATAATATTTACCAGTGAACGGTGCACAGATAGAGGTTTAATAGTCGAGTGATAAGTGAATTTAACCATAGACTATATTGGGTGGCTTGCGCGATAAGGAATTAATTCCCTGTTTGAAAGTTATATAAATTAAAACTTTTATTTTATTATTTAACCTTTAAGTTCAGAATATCTCTTTAGCACGAAGTGCTTAAAATCTTATTATACTGACTCTATAAATTTTAGGTGAGGTGCCTGAATTAATGTATATTTTAGCTCAAAAAGAGATTTGGCGTACTAATTATGATCGTCTGCAATAATATAACACAGAATTTAAATTGTGAAGTGACTTTAGCTGAGCGAATGAACCGCTCAAGCGCGTAAAAAGTCGGCATAATCAAAGCACGGATTGTGGTGCAATTGTCCATGTGGGATGGTTTACTATTTATACAATTAAAAATATGTCTGTGTATCTGTATGTAATTGGAGAAATTCGTTTCCATGTTTTTGTCGTGCTAATACTTGTATACTAAGTAATAACAGAATTAAGAAAATGTTAACAAAAATGAGGCTGGCATTGTCTCCAATGGCTTGTGGCAATTTATGGGTCGAAGTGAATAGCTGTCCAGGAACATAATTTAAGACTTTTTATTTCTTTTACGGTTTCTTTTTGGGATCCTTTGTTCTTGGATTATAAATCTAACAAAAAATTAAGGACCAAAATGAGTGATGGTTTGTGTATTTGGGCAATGGGGCACTTGCGATCCGAAATTGTATTTTTACTAAGCATTTAGCAATTATATGTTCTTATTACTTTATCTGTCAGGCGTCATTGTTAAATATTTCTTACTCGTACTCTTAAAAGTAAATTTTAAACAGAAAAGCTAATGAAATAGAGTGATTATTTACTTAATTTAATATTAAATACCTATTGTGTGTATACCAAGTTTTATTTTTGAAAAAGGTGAATTCTTCTTATCGCGAAAAATTTAGATTAAACTAGGTTTTATTGTTTTTTTTTTCTAAATTCCGAACCCAACTCCCTACAAATCTTATTCAATTCTTTTGAAGCTCGGTTATTATGAGTTGCGATACCTGTGACGATTTAATTTGGTATAAAGTTTACTTTGATAAACCGAGTGGAAATTCTCAACTTATTACTTTGGGCGTGAGAAATATTTAAACAGAATTATCTAATTGATTTTTCAATATCTTATCAATATCAAATATTTCCCATTCAACTGGTATTAAGATTTTTTTATATTAAGCAAGCTGGAGCTTCACCTAGAGTAAACGCTCCTCCGCACATGGACACCCCTAGCCCTTACAGAGCTTCGGGTGCATTGCCGACTTTAAGGTAATATGTTGGGAATATGTTTTGGAAATACCCTTCTTTGCAGCTGATTCCATAGAGAAGTGGTGCGCGACACAAACTGCCTTAAAAAAGGACATCCATGGGGGAGTCATGCTGAAGCATATGCTAACGCACAAATTGGCCCGGCTCGTGCGAAATGATACCACGGGCTCTCAGAAGAAGAAGCAAGCTAAGCAAGAAACTGTACTTGTACTGTGTTTCGCAGAGAGAGTAAAGATATCGAAGGCCCTTAAATAGTGCCGCTTAAATGTTGTAAAAAGGCGGCAACACAACCATCGCGCGGACTTCGGACGGTTGTTCATCGGCGGCGGTGTTCTCTTACCATATAGGAGACCCACCTGCTCCGTTGTCCGCTATACCATAAAAAAACGCCAAACATCGAGGTGATGTCGATGAAAAAATCAGTCAAAAATGAAGATGTTATAGTTTAAAATAATCATACTTACACGAGAGCAAAGGATGTGGGTGAATTTATATCTCGCCAAGACCAGGCTGCATGTTTTACAGCTCAACGTATTGAACCTCGTAAAGTAGTTTTTGCGGTCAAGTAAAAATTACTCCTACATAAAATGGAATTTATTTTTAGAACTACTTATCCATTTGTCTGTCAATGTAAATCCATCCATATGATAGCTACAGAGTTCTATATTAAATATTAATTAAACGTTAAATGGGCAGCGTTCGGAAAACTCAAGTACATCTTCTCCTCTAAAATACCTCAGTGCCTGAAGACGAAAGTCTTCAACC
>DWCF01001627.1:0-28891 GCA_018230265.1 Delias oraia | reverse complement strand
TATTGCTTATAACTCCGAAAGGTAAAACATTTAATTAACGTTTTAATTAGGAATAAGCTAATATTTGTCTATGTTTACAAAATAACTAATTATAATATTCGATCTGTATATCAATATCAGTTCAGGCATGTATACCTGGATGATCATATAAAATAAAGAGCGTAAATTTAAAACTAATGTAGCAAAAATATAAACTTAACAAACATATTTAAATTTGTGACGATCATCGCATATGCACTTGTTTTAATTCCCTGAACGTAGTACCTTAATCCTTAAAATTTACATCGCCATAAAAAGCCACAACACGAAAATTTGAAAACGAAACGAAAATCGAAAATGGCTGAACGTAAAACAAATCCAGATCGAGATCCCCAGAGCCAAACACATGTAGCAAAAATATAATCTTAACAAACCTATTTAAATTTGTGACGATCATTGCCTATGCACTAGTTTTAATTCCCTGAACGTAGTACCTTAATCCTTAAAATTTACATCGCCATAAAAAGTCACAACACGAAAATTTGAAAACGAAACGAAAATTGAAAATGGCTGAACGTAAAACAAATCCCGATCGAGATCCCCAAAGCCTATTCGGTGTAACTTATTCAGATATACATATAATCCGGCAGTGTCGACGCAAAGCAAAAAGTAGCACCCGTAATAGTCAGTCTACTGAAAAGCGTTTTCCGTAAGGCTTTTAAGCGCTTATCTTGGAAAATGATACCCGCGACCGGACGCTGAAAGCCCGTGACGGCAATTTGCTTACATTAGGACATACTGACATCAAATGGGTTAAAAATATGGCGGCACATCTTCCTTTGCACATATTTTCTATGACCATTCTCTTTTGAGTTAACAAAGGGACAATAGCGGTGTATTATTAACTTCTGTATCATCTTCAATTCAGAATAAGTTCTTAGTTTATATGGGAGGCAAATGAGCAAAAGTTTCTGCCACTCATGGACAATATTAGGTAGTTGCCGGCAAAAATTTCTTAAAAAGGCATGGATTTATATACACGTTACTTAAATATTTCAGTTTTCTTAATTTAATTCATTCTGCGGTGCTATTTTTTAATTAGTTCGACGTTTATTTAATACTTGTGTAATTATTTATTACCATGGGCGAAATAGTACTTCCAGTGTAATTTATTTTTGCTCCAAGTATATTTTACTGAATATTGATTTGGGGAACGCAGTCATCTATGAAGTTAAAACAGAATCAGTTACGCCCTGTTTGGAATGTAACGCTTCTGTTCAGTTAGTTCAGTGCATCCATACTGAATTGTTTTCAGCAATATAGGCATACAAAGCGTGGAAGTTCTTTTTTTATTCGATTTAACATGACTTCAGTTTACAAATGCCGCGCTTAAATTAAATACTTTGGTGCAACGATATCATCAACTCAGCAATTTTTGCCAACGCTCTCCGAACGTGTTTTTCTAGTTAAAACCTATTAGTTTTTACTTAAGTGTCATTAATGTTTTTAAGTTCAGTATTATTTTATCGTTTATATGTATTATTGTAGGGTACACGAAAGTTTTAATTCGTTTAGCGAAAATTTTTAAATTTTTTATTTGGTTTGCGGACAATGGAGCAGGTGCGTCTCAAAGAGTAAGAGAATATCGCTACTCATGGGCAACCGCGCCACAGTCCGCGTATTAGGAGTGTTGCCGGTATTTTACCCTGCTGAAGCGGAATTCTTAAGGGCCTCCGATATCCTCACTCACTCAGCGAAATACAGTAAAATCATTTTAAGTACACTTCGACGGGTGCGAGTTTTAAGAAATTCGCACGACCGCTGTCAAGTCCTTCTAGAAACCCAATAAATTATAAATTACATTATAATTTATAATTGTCCGGACCGGTATTCGAACCCGATGCCTCCCGCTTCGTGGTAGACTTATAAGAACACTTAACAATCATTATTATCAGCCAATTAAGTCCACTGCTGGACATAAGTCTCAACCAAAGGAGGTATTTTATTTTTTAATACTTAGATATATGGCTCTAAAAAGCCTAAATGTTTTTATATGGAAATGGTGGCAAACCAACAAAAGGATCACCTAGGGTAAGCGATTCTCCGCCCGTCAACAAACCTAACCTTTGCAGACGCGCGTGCGTTGCCGACCTTTAAGGAATATATACGCTCTTTTCTTTAATGAGTGTTTTCATGGACTAACGAATTCACGATTTATAAAAATATAATATTTAAAAAAGAACATAATTCAAAGGAATCAATAAGAAGCATCGCGTGTTTAAATTCCATATAAGCATCGCGGAATAAAAATGCCGAATTCTATGATACATAATTAAATTTTCACCGCGACTCTTTGTCGTTTCAATTATTTAAAGGGAAAGTGTTGATGTTACGATATATAACAAGATTAGCGCCACGGCTTCCTTGTGCTTTTATTGAATTGCTTCGGGACTCGATAACCTGAGCCGAGTCGATAACAAATTTATCGAACCTGTTTGTAACTCAATCTTTATTTTAAACACGTCTATTTCATTTGTAACTCGAGGTTTTACAAGATGCGCAGCGTTTTTTTAGTCTGACACTGCGCAATAGATTATTTAACCTATTCATCATCAGTCTATCAAGTCCACTGCTGGACATAGGCCTCCCTCAAAGACACCCAGCTATTACGATCTTGAGCAATCTGGGTCCAGCGGTGGCACGCGACCTTCGTGAGATCATCTTTCCATCGCGTGGCGGGACGTCCCACTCTGAGTTTTTCAGTACGCGGTCGCCACTCGAGAACCTTTCTTCCCCATCGGTTGTCGTTTCGTCGAGCGATGTGGCCAGCTCATTGCCATTTCAACTTACTAATTAAAAATTAATTTAACCTATTACGACCTTCAAATTATGAGTGTACATATCCCTGAAAAGGCGGCAACGTACGCGCGGCTCTGCAAGTACTAAAGTTGTCACCCATAACTTATCCAAGGTCACCCTCCTGCTCATTCGCCATCATTTCATTAAAAAATATCTCATGAACATAGTAATTATAATTTTGATATAACCAGTTTACATTAGAAATCCGATCTTAAAACTAGATTTTAGTGTTTAAGAATGCAGGCTGGAAAGTACTTGCTTGATTTATGCGTAACCCCGAGTGCGGTGTTCCATGTGTTTGTTTTTCTATTGCTATTTCTGGCCGGTCAGTATTGTTTCTTGAGTTATAGCTTAGTGGAAGGTAAAGAAAGCGAAATGTATGAAACGAAAACTTATAGTAATCACGAGAATGTATAATATTATTGTTATTATAAGATTACAGAAACATCTCTTACAATAATAAAAACAAATAAGTTTAAAATTATAAGTTATTATACGTGTTGCAATTAAAATGATGTACAAAATAAAATTATTTTGTTAAATAAAATTAGCATTACGTTTCGCGTACAGAAATAAATAAAAAGAAGATTAATAGAGATATAAAAATACCTGTGCACTACGTATGATATAAAAGCAGATTAAATTGTAATTTTATTTTTATTATAATAATTTAGTGAAATTTTAATTCGTATAATAAGAAAAAATAGCTTTATTTACATATATATTACCGAGGTAAACATTAAAAATAATAATCGTATGATCAAATACTTTCTTAACCAATTATATCATCGTTTGAGATTTTGGCCGTCAAAAGCTACAGTTCTTAATATTAATGTAAACGCATAGAATTAAAAAAAATACCAAGCTGAGTTTCTTGATTATTTTTCTCAGATCTAGACGTATTCCAGAACAGTTTGTAACACTATTTTTAAGATATTTATTAGTTAAATAAAGATCATGACTGACTTTTCGCACATATATGCGAATTCTCTGATAATAATTGCACAAAGCTTTCAATTTACGAATTAATATGTACGAGTAGATATTTTATATAGTAAATCATATCATAAGCAAATATATAAAGTAATGGTAGCATATTAATACCGCTTCTAAATATAAAATTTATCTTTTTTTATATTATAACGGTGGCAAACGAGCAGGAGGATCACCTATGGACACCTCTGGTTCTTGCAGAGCCGCGGGTGCGTGGCCGGCCTTTAAGGAATGTATGCTCTTTTGTTGAAGTTCCACAAGACATATTGGTCTCGAAATACCCCTGCTGGCAACTGACTTCATAGAGAGTTGTGGAACGACAAACATCGAGCTGAAAGCGATGAAATTTTGTATTCTGCCTAGATGTTCGATGGTTTCAGCAGCAGGTATGAATCCAAATAGAACATTCCTCTTTATGAATGCGGTAGAAGACGCTAAACGAAGCAACATCTCTACGCAACGCGAAAAAGTCAAGCTGATCAGAAAGGATCAGGTCGTCAACCGTCGAAGAAGTTGATATTTATCAGCTCCCACCAAAAGGTGCGAGCAGTACTCTATATGAGGCCGATTCATCGTTACAGTTACCCGCATTTATTGGTGTATAAAATTTAGAAATAATTTTAATAGAGGTGGCAAAGACACATTTTCCTTTATACATTAATACCTTTAAACACACTTATTATCAAAACTAACGAAGGCCGAGAAAGTAACGAAATATTCTTAATAAATATTTTTCACTTATAAAGACAAAAAATCAAAGTCAAACAAAATCACTTCAGTGATAGTAGATAGACGATAGCATAAAGAAAAAGTGCGATAAAGTGATTCAATAAGCATCTTTATTTCGCTCGAAATGAGAAAAACCGTGTTCACATATGTATGTCGCGTTGGTATGTGCGACGGATACGATTGTTTACATTCGCGACACTCTATTTCCATTGTAATGTGTTCAATCGAGGAAAATATTTTCCTCCATGCTTGATTGACACAAATATTTCTTATAATTAAATTTAACTTGTAATATGAACAAATTAATTGGAACACAGCTTATAAAACCCTTTACTTTTAAACACCCATCTTTTTCGTTGAAATTATCTGCTAGTATGTTTTTTTTTAATATATAGTGGACAACAGCTGGTCCCCTGATAATAAGAGAACTCAATCGTTCATGGCAATCACCGTGATAACAACCGTCTTCGCCGGTTACGGGGCCGAAAACCTAGCTACGTCGCCAGAATAACCCCGGTGAGCTTCCGACCGGCTGATCAGGCGGCCCTTGACCCCGCTACAGTCCAAGCCGAGATTCATGTCTCGTAGGAAATGTTCTTGCGCTAGTCGTGGCTAAAAATCAAATTCACGGCCTTGAAAAAGACCGTGTGAAGCTGTGATGGCTGTATGGCTGACATCAAATAGCCCTTCAAAAAAAACATGGTAACCACTTCATATTCAACACTTTGGTTGTGATGCCGGCTTAGTACAAGTACTCTATGATGCTGGTATTGTACGCACCCGTGGAATTTCTGCGGAAGAGCCAGTCCAATTAGTGCATCAGCATATTCATAAGCATGACTCTACTACGCATAAGACAATGTTAAATCAGTAAACCAGCCATTGGCGTTCCAAATTTTAAAACATATTTAAATATATTAATGGTATTATTTACATAGGAAACGACAAAAATTACATGTGAACGAAAAGAATCTTAAATATTAAAACCCTTATAGCAAAATATGTGGCATGGAATTATCAATAACGACGATTCTAATCGATCTTGTCGTAAAGAACCTTTTTATTCTAGATAGAAGTTTGTATTAGACGTTTAATGAAAGACCTATACGGTATTCGTTGAAATATTCAACGCAAAATTAAAAGTCTTTCTAGGTAAAGCGTATAGAAATCTACCTATATGAGATATTTATGCAGACCGAAGACGCAAGATCTCCGTATTATATTCAACATGTTTCATTAGATTATACGGCAACGCATATGCATAACATTATTACGATTTATTATTTGTTTAAATTCACATTTTGATGAAATACTAGA
This sequence comes from Delias oraia, assembly GCA_018230265.1. Lineage (NCBI taxonomy): Eukaryota > Metazoa > Arthropoda > Insecta > Lepidoptera > Pieridae > Delias > Delias oraia. The sequence continues at coordinate 23,014 of DWCF01001627.1, read as the reverse complement.
AAATAATTTTCAAAAAAATCACCTTTACTAAAGTAAAATATTGTTCTAGAATGTTCAGCTACTCAGTATCGCATTTATAATATTGATAAACGATTCATTTCGTTACAGCAGTCTATTCAATTTCCTTCTAATGAGGTCGAAGCAGACTTAGGTTTGATTTCAGAAGTGGCAATAGTGCAGACAGTCGGTATATTGTCCGATATTAATATTTTTAAACAGGTTTTATTCATGAAAATTGCAGTTAGAGTGATCTTATTAATGAACGTCGGGACGCCTTTGTCCGACGCTGGAGCATTTCCTGCACAATCGCCTTGACACCGAGTAATTAGAAAGAAAAATTCGTTAGACGTAGCGTATTTTACTTTTACTGTTCGAGTGAATAATGCGGATAATTTTTTAAATGTACCACAAGATATGAATCCATTATGAGCGCTTTTAACGAGATGGATTCGCTTTTAAGCTATTATGACATACATTATATAATTATGTAGCTAGGTTTTTTCTAATTAGAGAACAGTCTCTACAGTTGCTACAGAGCAACGGCTTTATTTAATCATTTTTGTTTTTTATTTATATTCTATAGCTAACAAGGCGAGTCTCTATATGATAAAAGAACATCGCCGCCCATGAAAAACCATGCATTGATTGTGTTGCTGGCTTTTTACGCTGCTTATCTGAAATCTGAGTGTTCAAAATTACATAGTATTTAACAAAAACAATGTAGTATAATAATAATATCATAATAATTTTAAGACAATCAAAATAAGCAGACGTGGTATAAACTAGACAGAAGTAGTTGTTTTTTACACGACACGTTCATTGCGTTCCGGTTGTAAGCTAGCGCGATGACCTTATCGACATTCTAAATTAAAAGCGAACACGATATTTTAACCAAATATTACATAAAAGTAGTAAAAAAATACAATTTTAATAAATAAACTTTTACTTACATTTTAAATTCCAGCAATATTTGAAGAAATATTAAGCATATTGACGAAAAAGATAAGCTTTTAGAGCTTTAGTTTTGAGTGAGAGTTTAGGCTATAGACTGTCTCATTTCCAGAACAACAGAGTTGTGCATTCATGTTTTTGATTGGTTGGATGCACTTACTCATATATAGATGTCTATATGCCTAGGTATATATAAACGCCTTAAGTACCGTATTCTTATTAAAAAAATAACCATTTTATTTCTGAGAGGACAATTAAAACTTTTATTTGAAATGTTGATATAAATTAAGGTAATTTCTTCTCAAAATTGACATGGTTATCTCGTTACATACATGTTAAATATTTTAAACTATTATGATATAGTATAATCGCTTCCGCTTATTATTTAGGTTTATATCGTAGGATGATCTCTAAAAATTCAAAATCTTTGTTGACTTTTGGGGCCTCTTCTAAGGTAGATAAATTGAAAAGTCATAGTCAATGATTTGAAAACAAAATTTTATGATATGTTTTTTAACCATATTTCCTATAGGCTTAAAGATATAACATTGAAATTTATCAGCGAAAAGAAACTGTTATCTATTTTAATATTGTAAATAATAAATATTTGATTGTGTGTTTGAATTGAAGAATCTGCAAAACTACTGGACGCATTTGAAAAATTATTTCACTACTGGGAAGCTATATTATCTCCGGTAAACACAGGCTATACTTTATTTTAAAAAATATAAGAGATCCTTACTGGAACACCAATGATGTAACCTACGTATTAAAAAAAACCAAAAAATTCCTTACATCGGGTACGCTGCTAATACTTTGGCGACAGTTGTCACGACAGCATATGTCTAACTGTCATAGTTTCGTTACAATAAGTATTCACTTTTTTTTTAATATTACAATATCGTCTCAATAAAATATCTTTATTTGTACCTTGGTATTAATTTGACTGCTGTAACATTGCTACTACTATGGCTACTATGCTGTATAGAATATATTTATTATTTATATTATTGTAGTTTTTCACCCGTGAGAGAGTAGAGCCATGCTGAAGCATATGCCACAAAGTGCTCGTCCGAAGTGATACCACAGGTTCACAGAATACTCAGCGTAAAACGGTACTTGTACTGTGTTTCGAAGAGTGAGTGAGGACATCGGAGGGTCTTAAAAAGTGCAGCTTAAGCGCCGTTAAAAGCTGGCAACACAACCAAAGCGCGGATAGTGGTGTGGTTGTTCATGGGCGGCGGTGATATCTTATCATAAAGGAGACCCATCTGCTCCGTTGTCCGCTATAGAACAGAAAAAAAGTTTCCATATTGATATACAAAATTTACAAAGGTAAGTTAAAAAAGGGGTAGGTAGCACTTAGCTGTATGCTTCACTATAAATAGTTAAGTGCCGGTTTTAAGCGACCCTCATACATACACAAACATATGTACAATATGATTCTTTTATAGGCAAATATATTTTTTATGGTATAGCGGAGAACGGAACAGGTGGGTCTCCTATATGATATGAGAACACCGCTGCCCATGGAGTCCGCAATCATTACAGTTGCGCTTTGGTTGTGATGCCGTCTGTTAACGCCGCTTAAGCAGCATATTTCAAATACTTCCGTAACCATTACTCACTTAGCGAAACAGTACAAGTAAATAGTAAAATAATTGATTACAATGAATGATGACATGTTAGCAAACAATAACATGAATCTCTGTTAGTACTACCGCGTGCAATTTACAAACACATTGAGAAATTTATTTAGTGATCTAGATACCAATAATATTCGAATTAGTTCTTCGTGCACTTAAGTACTAAGTGAAATTTGATTAGCAAGCTGTCACGTACCACTGCAACAGTTTTTGTAATACAAATTGATTGTTGAAATGGTATTAACACACTCGTTAGATGGCTGGATGTAATTAAGTGCATAGTTGTAAATAGCGATTCACATGGTCGCTTCTCGGTTTTCAAGCGAAAATGCGGTGAAATTGATGCAATGACGAGATGTTGTACATTGTTTTAATAGTAAATAATAATTAAGTAATGCATTTTACCCCTTAGTATTAAAATCTATTGCATTATCTATAGCATTGGTGTGGCTAATGATATATTACGTAATATATTGTTTATGTTAAATAAAAGGGGAAGACTTTCTAGATAATTACAAGTATTTATAATTGAATTCAGTGGATTTATGTATGTCCAGCAGTGGACGTCTTACGGTTGAAATGATTCTGATAATTGAATACGTCTCAAACTTGTTATTATTATAAATTACCTACAAATAGGTATATACAATATATCTCGATGTTTGTCTTTCTACAACTGAGCTTGTTATGGTTTTTTTCCGTGCACCGCCACCCTTCTGAGTTCAAAAAAATAACGTAGCTCTAGAAGATCGGCTAGACTCGCGTCTCATTATAGGTTAGGGGTGTTCATAAGCGGAGGACCAAAAATCTTAGGTGAGCCGTCTACTCTTTAGATCCTAGATTAAAATATGAAAAATATATAAATAATGCACAGAAAGAAGGTTTTATAACCTACACGAGAAATATATCATGGCCAGTATTATCGAATTATCTGACTTGTTTTAGTGACCATATGTTTTCTTACATTAAAACATTAGTCTGTTAACATTATATAACAAAGTCCACCGCCGCATCTGTATGTCTGCTCTTGCTTATTATCTCAAATGTGTTTTCAAGTGGTTATTACCAAACACTATTCAAATACAAATGTTTGGATATATTTCGGACGATAAATTCACATATATTCACATATATATTTAAGTATATTACGAACAAAAAATATACAAGTACATATTATAAGAAATTATTCCAATACTAGGATTTACAAATAGTTATGTGGAGACAGGAGTTGTTGGAATGTTTATTGGTGTCTGTTTCCGGCATTTCTGATTACGACTAGGAAGTATATCACACACAATTTACGACTTGGCTTCAACGTAACCGCTCTACTAGTGTATGTCCGTGACTCCGACTTGATTATCAGTATAATATATGAAGAGAAAACTGTAAGAAAATTTCGTGAACGATAAATGGGATGTTTGATACGGTGAAATTGTTATGTAGTGAATGAAATATTAAGTTGAAATATTAATGCCATCGCTCGCCTTTGCAAGTACTCGAGATGATTTGCAATTACCAACCCGCCTGCCAAGCGTGGTGATTACGGCAACTTAGCCCCCAATGAATTTGATACTGGATCCAGAGCGCTCAAGATCGCAATAGGTGGGCGTCTTTGTGGGTGGCATATGTCCAGCAGTAGACTTTAATAGGCTGATGATGATGATGAAGTATTAATTAAAATAAGTATAAAACACTGCTAAAATTACACACATAAATAATTATAATAGAATTTATGATTTTTAAACTCTCACTAGTAGAGTTAAAATTTTAAAATGGATTAATAAATACAGTTTGTAGCTATAGAATAATATAATTATTCGGTCTCATCATGGACAACATCTTAATTATTATTATAACATAATTATTTGTTGAAGTTTTAATAAATCCCCAACGTAACAAGAGGGAAAATAGATGACTTCATAACTTCGAAACGAATTGATCGATAACATTGGATCTTCATGTTTTTCAAGCTTCAGCTTAGGTTGAGTCGCGGTTCGTTGTCAGCCTTTTAGGGATAGTTACCCTCTCTTTTTGATGGTCCCCAATTCGATTTGGTTTGAAAGTTTATATTTTGTAATAATTATGACGTAAGGCCCTTTAATCTTTACTTGTGTTAGCATTTAACGCTCTGACTGACAATACGATTACTTAGAGTATAATGACAATTTATATAGGTATATATTTATAATACATATATATTAATATAAAGATATATTTATAATAGATTCCTACCTAATAGGTCTTAAAAAAGTTGTTTATTTATTATTTTATAGCGGATAACGGAGTAGGTAGAACTCCTATATGGTAATATAAAACCGCCGCCCATGAACAACCGCGCCACTGTCCGCGCATTGCCGGCATTTTACGCCGCTTAAGCGATACTTTTAAGGGCCTCTGATATTCTCACTCATTCTTCAAAACACAGTACAAGAACCGTTTCACGCTGAGTATTCTATGAGCCCGTGGTATCATTACGGACGAGCCGGCCCAATTGTACGTCAGCATATGTTTCAACATGGCTCTCCCAAGGGTGTTGTGCATTTCTCGTTGCAAAAATAAAACAGAACACTAAGAAAACATGTTGATTCTTAATTTTATACTTTCACATATATTAATTAGTGAAACAAAAAATTGAATCAAACCGAATTAATGAAAAGGACAGTTTATAGTAGAAACGTTTCTAATTGGTTAAGGCCGAACGAAGCCGCGATACTTAATAACTTACTTTTACTGAAATTATGGGACACTCAACGGGTGTGCACCGTTATGCTGTCTCGCCTTGGTGTAATTTAAATAAACGCGATGAAATTTTAATATGCAAATAGTTAAATATGCAATTTGTATGAATGCCGGATTAAATTTTGAGAATTGACAGTCTTGGTTTGTGAAGTGTTGTTGACTTTATTATAAGGCATTTGTATTTGATGAACAGACTTGACTTCAAATAAACAAAGTAAACAATTTTTCGCAAATAAAACAATTTTTTTTTATAGCTATTGTGAATTAATCTAAGTTTAACATAAATCACCCAATGCAATACACAATTATTGTATAATGCATGTACGTACAGCAGAAAATTTAATTAGATTTTTTTCCATGTAAGTGCTTATAGCTAAATTCGTTAAACTTTCTCTGATATAAATAAAAAAGGTCTTGATATTTTTTTAAATAATGTGTTTCCATCTTTACAATTTACCTCAATATTTATAATGTAGATATTCTACTTTTAAATGTATTTATTTATGTTTCGTAGTCACTAGTAAATTTATGATTAAAACTGGCCACATCTTTATTATAATTCGAAATTAAAATATGAATATTAACTATTATTTCCATGACATTAACCCGGATCTGAGGCGTCCATGTCTGCGATCTATGGCATGACTTGTGATATTTATTTAATTAAAAGGTGGTCGGCAACTAAATCTACGTACTTACTGTATGGGGTTTTTAATTAAAAATATAATTATAAATTTTAGATAATTAGATTTAACAGTTACTCTTTATCCGGTATTTTGAATACGTCATTTTATGATACATAAATTGCTATTTATAGTAGCAGCTTCTGAAACTAATAACAATTATGCCAAGAAAAGTACGAAATAATATAGAAATATGATAAATGTTATTTAGATTATAAGTTATAAATTAGGTTGGTTGACAAATAGGTATTAAAATAACATAAACACACTACCTTTGACGGAAGGACTTAATGAGAAAAGTTTGAAACGACTTCCATTTTGAGTGAAACTTCTATCATCAACGTTTATTTTCATGGCTTAGGATTAAGACATTTCTATACACTGAACCTTTTTGTCTATAAAAGACTGTAACAATTAGTAAAGATAAGAATAACATTTCAAGTATGTCGTGAACGAAAATGATTTTTATTGAAACTTTAATTCTAGACCACTGAAAAAATTATGTAAGTTCCAGAAACTAAATTTATTTATGTAAAAAATTAAATTGTTCCGGTCAAAAAGTAATGGCTTAAATTTAACCTTTAATTTTTGCTTAATAATATTATTAAACAAAGTATTCATCAAATTGTGACAAATGAGATGTAATTTCTTTGGTCTTAGGTGGTCTTAACTTTTCCGCCTTACGTGACCTGAATATTATGAGTTATTGTTATCCAAGAATGTGCAGATTCAAAAAAATAAGAACACTTAAAGTTTACATTAAGACTTTTAAATTTTATTAGATTTTCAAACTCAAGAAATCATGTTTTTGTTGATAAATACATAACTTGTGTAGCTGTTACTATGTTAAATCAAATTTTGTTAAACACTAATTTAAAAGTTTTATGTCACTAAAGATTCTTATTTAATAAACACAAGAGTTTTTCAATATAATTCTAAGTCGTAAAACTTTTGGAGACTTCGTAAGTTTTTATGCAAGTAGTCGTTCACTTGGGCAATAGTTTGACGCGCTGCGAAACTTTACCGCGGGAAATTGCACTTACCATGTTCGAGAGCAGCAAACGCTGATGCTTAGCGACAGGATCTAAGGACTGTATTGGAAAGGCGACGGGCAGCGGGATGGGCAAGGGCAGAGGGAGTGGATGTTGCAGGATCAGCGGCGGGCAACAAGTACACGGCGTTGCGTAGGACACGCACCCAACCGGCTGCGGGAACAGCGTGCCGACGGCCTCCTGGAGGCCTGCCCGCGCTTCTTAACACCGCATCCGCGGCCCACCACAACTCTGACGGAAACGCCGCCGTCCGAAAGCAAGTTATAGGGAATTGTCGAAAGCAAGAACACGCGTGGAGAGTGCGCGTAGCACAAGTCGCCAGTTCGGCGTGTTGCGATGGACTGAGGGAAGGCAGGTGAGCGCGGTGCGCGGAGGGCGTTGGGGCGGGCCTACCTGTCGCACCTGGGCGCATGCGCGACGCCAGCACGGCCTCCACGCGGCTTGCCGCTTCGCCACCGCCGCGGCTCATCTCTGCGCCGAGGTGCCTCTAGGTTCTTAATGAAGATTTGGACCTACCATTATTTTTCCCATTTCCAAATTGGTAAAGCGACTCATAATAATGTTAAAAATTTTAATCCACAAAACTTATAAAAAACTAATAAAAAACACTAACTTTGAACAAATATACAAAGATAATTTCGTATTACCAAGTTTTCAATTCACTTTTGAACATTTTAATTTATTCTTATGCAGATAATTCACTTTTTGCGGTAATAAAACGTGTAATATTTATTTATTATTTTTTTATTATTAATTTGCTAGTTTTTTATGTAAAATGTAGACGATTTACGTTTTTTACTAACATACTCATAATAAGTTTGCATCTATTTGACATTCTTAAAAAGGAGTACAGTTATTTGGAAAAAATATTTTTCACATGAACTTTTAGATAGAAAAGGTTAATTTTGTTAATATTAGTATTATAATAAACGAAATGAGCTCTGATAAGGAAATGTTTTTTGTTTGAATTCGGTTTCCAATAATCAAATAAAGACAACCCAAATGTCGAATGAGATGAAATGTTCGTTTTATCGACAAATACGGATTTATAAACAATGGATATTTTTAATCTGAGCACCAAGAACCTAAATTTCAATATTATAAATCGAAATGTACATGTATATTTTTCATAGTCTATGTATAAAAATGTATCTAATAACTTTAATCAATTGTTTAAAGTCTTTTGTATGTTCTTAATTAAATTAAGTATAAAAATATAACAGGTTAGAACGTCGCTGAAGTACTAAATTATAAGCTATTGAAATTAAATAAAAAATACTTGTACATTTTATTTTAAATTTCATTACAAAACTGCTTAAAGTAGCTAAAAGAAATGGCTTGTGTTAATACAAATTAACGTAATACAGATCAAGTAAAAGTATGCATTAGTATGAAATCAGAAACGTTAGATTGATTATTCAATACCCTAAATACTTACTTTTCTATATATATATATTAGGTAAGTTTGAAAGCAAAGTAAACGTATCTTTTTTTATATATCAGGCAACGGAACTGATGGGCATCCTCTATGGTAAAAAATTTACGCCGCCCACGGACAACCCCGCACAAAACCCGGGCTTAGGTTATGCTGCCGGCTTTTTACGTCCTTTGAGCTGTATGCACGGATCGATTTCGTCGTTCATTTAGAGTACAAGTCATGTTTCACGCTGGTATTCCGTGAGCCCTTGTTATCACTTCGGACGAGCCGGCTCAATTATTATAGTGCATCAGCATACGCTTCACTGCTTTCCCAAGGGACGGCACTTAGGACACTCGCACGACAAGTGTCAAGCCTTTACAAGTCCTTTAAGTAAATAATACATTTTTATTCAGACCGAGATTCGAACTCCGAAACTTGTAACATCACAGTATCTTAAAATACGAACTATTCACAGATTATACACATCACCTTCATAATAAACAAAATATACAAATTATCTTCCTAAGCAAGCTGCCACTCACAGAATCTGTTTTCGATACTATTAATTATTAATTCTTGATACACATTTAGCATAAGATAATTATTGAACGTGTTACACTAACTTACGGTTAACAGAATTTATCATGTTGTCTAACAGAGACTGGCTGCTTAACAGAAATATGTTTAATTACTAACACCGCCAATACTTGGAAATAGATATTTTGTGTTATATTTACATTTCATAGAGAGATAACTCCAAGCTCTATTACCATCATAACAGAATAAATGTCGTAAATAGTATTAATATTTTATTCACTTGTGACAGACAGCTTAATAATGTACTTAAACACAGAGGCTTACGGCTATTACATCATCTCTATGACATGTTGAATATACGAATTCTAAATTCAAATACGCGCCCGTTTGAGCCCCGGTCAAAGACCTTGCGTGTACGCCGCCAAGCCGTCTACGGACTTACGTAATGTGACCTTAACATTGGGCCATAGCGGATTTATGATACAAGTGACAGGTTGGCCCTGATCTGACATTTCAGAATATTATTACGAATTCTCAGACCGCACTCCACTCTAACTTTATTAGATTGATAATTTTAAGCCTATAAAACCTTATTTAATTAAGAATTCTTTGCCCTAGTACAAAAAAGCATATCTTTAATCATTGTAATTAGTATAAGTGTAATATAATCATCGCAATACTTTAGATATAACCAATTTGACAGTAAAATTGTCCTCATATCTATCACAATAAAATATTTATAATCAAATAATGGTGAGTTTTGCTTTATAAAGATAGGTTACGAAAACATACAAGTATTTTTGTGTACTGTGTATACAACTCTTCAATAATGCTCTTGTAATCAAAAATACGAACTCCAACTGTATCCGCACGTTTTACCTGTTGTTTGAGATGATTTATAGTTTGAGAGCCTCGTAGCTTAATTGTTTAAGAGTGTACCATGAAGCGAGAGGTATCGATTTCGAATTCCGGTCTGGACAGTTATAATTTATTCGGTCTCTGGAAGGGCTTGACAGTGGCCGGCCGAGTGTCTCAATGCTGTCACATCCGTGGGAGAGCCATGGTGAAGCATATGCTGACGCACTTATTGGGCCGGCTCGTCCGAAGTGATACCACGGACTCACAGAATACTCAGAGTGAAACGATATTTGTATCGTGTTTCGCAGAGTGACTTAGGATATCGGAGTGTCATAAAGTGCCGCTAAAGCTGCGTAAAAAACCGGCAACGCAACCAAAGCGGAACGTGGCGCGGTTGATGATGGGCGGCGGTGTTCTCTTACATGTTCTTACAGGTTACGGTATTCTCATACAGAAGACCACCTGTTCCGTTGTCCGCTATAGAATAAAGAAAATAACGGGTATTCTCAACTTCTCATCTTCTCAAATACTCTTACCAACTAATAACCAAACATTGAATATTGAGTAAAAATAACGGTCGAAAGAAAACAATATGTAGGATGCATTGTAAAATCGCAAAGCAAAAAAGTCGCATCACGCTCCGTGCCGTTACGATCGCTGATCATGGCATTTACGCTTTGCTGAACTTTCTATATACAGCGCATGCACTTTTTCTATTTAATCTTACATCCAATGAAACAAGCATTCCAATAATTACACCTAAGGCTTGCTGAACACTAGTAGTTTATATAATAAAAACGAAAGCCTATTCTACTATACTTCAACACGTTCAAAGTGCAACACCAGTGGTAAAATTGACAGTGAAAATATTGTAGAAAAAATGAGTCATGCTTTTTCATTTATATACGACAAAGGAATACAGTATAAAGTATACATACATTAAGAGGAGGATCTTACTAAAAACGACTTATAAATAATTAATAGAAATCCACGAACCAACATCCTAAGCACGCTAAAAGCTCTAAGCTATCAAAGTCGAAACGTACATAGTACTCCTACATCTAAATAACAAGTTATGCATTGCAACGGTAACGTTTCGCTCTATGCACAGAGATTCTCCAAGTTCAAGTAAAGCAGGTGTGACGTACACTTGTATATTAATATTAGTATCAAGTTTATTCAACTCTAGCATTAAGTAGCTTTATATACTTTCTATGGTTTACGTTGGGGAACAGATAGGTGGGTGTCTTTGGGGAAGGCCTATGTCCAGCACTTTAATCACCACTATGGACGTCAATGGGTTGAGGATGGTAGATATTTTCGTTTTTATCCGTGGGAGAGCCATGCTGAAGCATATGCTGACGCACTAATTAGGCCGGCTCATCCGAAGTGATAACATGGGCTCACAGAATACTCAGCGTGAAACTTGTATTTTGTTTCGCAGAGCGAGTGAGTATATCGGAGGTCCTTAAAAGTGCCGCTTAAACGTCTTATAAATCCGGCAACACAACCAATGAGCGGACTGTTGCGCAGTTGTTCATGGGCAGCGTCCGTTAAGGAATAAAAATAATATAATATTTAAAGTCGCATAAAATTTCTATAAATTAAATGTATGAAATAACTTAATTGTTTAATTTGTACTTAATTTATAAAGATATTTCAAACAACCGATATTTTTAAAGAAAGGTACTGTTTAACACAATGAATTTATTATGTTACCAGCGTAAAAATATATCCAAGGTTAAGCTTAAAATAATGGGTACTGAAATATTTTCAAGATATTGTGTAGATGTGATACAAAAATTCTGCAACAAAGCTAACATTTAGCATTTTAATTATCTTATAAATGGTACTAATTCTTACCATTATACAATGTTTATTATTCAGTGCAAAAATATAATTATTCAGTTTCAAAAATTAAATGAAAATTGCCCATAAACATAGTAAGATCGAAAACTTCACTATCTTTTAATTTTTGTACTTAATGTTTTACAATTAAAAATTAAAGACAGTTTTATTTAATAATTTCAGAGATATCTTAATTCAAAAACAAATTAAACAAAAGGAGCAATCGTCAATTTAGCAAATCAATTTTGATTAAAAGAATTATTTGGAACCCCAATTGTCGTAGCCTTTATTTCTAATTGAGCTTAATATTATTTTCCAAATGGAACCGGCTAACTGCCAAACGGATTATCATAGATTTTCTGCCTTGATGGGGTCGAATAAATAAATGGCAGAATATTCAATGCTTTATTAAATATTAACTTGTTTTGTTAAGAAACTTACTTAATAAAAGGAAATTATTCGTTTCTCTATTATTGTTATTATTGACGCTAATATTCCCTTAGCGTAGCATGCGAACAATATACACGTAGAACGACTAGTTTAGTGATAGAATTTATTTGTTGACATTATCTTTTACAAAAATTTAGAAACCACTCTATTAACCACCAGGTGATAGAATAAATATCACATATATTATATTACTGTAAATTTTTGGCTTCAATTTTAATTGAATATAATCATATTGTTTATGGTATAGCGGACAACGGAGAGGATCTGCAATATCGTAAGGGAATATCGCCGCCCATTGACGATCTTTTCACAGGCCGCGATTCATTATCTTATATTTTGGCATAATCCCAAGGGCCTCTGATATCATCACTCAGTATAAGTACCGTTTCACGCTGAGCAATCTGTGAGTCGGTGGTTTCACTTCTGACGAGCTGGCCTAATTAGTGCGTCAGCATATGCTTCAGCATGGGTCTAAAAATATTTATAAGTTTTTACTATTGATAGTAGATATTAAATGAAGTAAATCTTCGACACACTAAAACTCTAACATCTAAGCTTGCTAAAGCTTAAGTAAGGTTAAGTAAGTTAGATTGTGTAATACAAACCAGTATTACACAATCACATATGAAATTTCTTTTGAAAGGTCGAAATTTGAAATGTAATTTTCTAGTTACTCTATAAATTATTAAACACTCCTTTGGTACGTGGGAAATATGACCGCAGTCATATATCTGTGTGTTACTGTCACAGGGAATACAATATTCAGATTAACATGACTGATGTAACTTGTTAAAATAATTTAAAACAAATTAAAAGGGATCATTTTAGGGGCTACCAATCTTTTTGCATCGGGACTATATATTCTTAATGTTACAAAGGTTGAAGTTGTCTTACGAAGTTTTGTTTAGAATAATAATATCTTGTATACAGCCTTTATTTAGATGTTGTGTATCATCTTATAACGCTTAGAAAATACGACCTTAGGTGAAAAATCAACGAATTCAAGACTCCACTAGAATATTTATGTCTGGCGAATTATATTTCTTTTCTGATAGGTCTAACTTACTATCTATTTGTATAAAACATTAACTATTCAGTGTTTAGGGAACCTTCGTCAAATGTTGAAGTGGATATAAATTTGCATGTGACAGGTCAAAGGTGTGATCCTTCCGAACTTTCGGTAAACTGCTACAATAACAACAAATTATTAAGGATATTCTCGCGGTACTCCAATATCTGATAAAATAAATATTTAATAGCATTGACGACTTCTCATGCAAATTAATAAAAAGCCTATGCCAGAAGAATCCATTTTCACATCGGTCACAAGATTATTTAAATATATCTAATAATTTTTAGGACGTGATTTTTTAACCTTAATTTGTAATTACATAAATTATAGTAATACGTCTTCTTATTCAACTTTTTTACTCTCGTACTTTTATTCAATATTCCACAACGGAGCAAGTGGGTGTGGCGCGCCACAATCCACACATTGGTTGTGTTGCCGACTTTTTACGCCACTTAAGACACTTTTAAGTGCCTCCGATATCCTCACTCTGCAAAACACAATACAAGAACCATTTCACGCTGAGTATTCTATGAGCCCGTGATATCACTTCGGACGACCCGGCCCAATTTGTACCTCAGCATATGTTTCAGCATGGCTGTTCCACGGGTGAATTTTTTTACTACGCGCGAAATATTTTTTGTCACAACACCTTCAGTTATGTTATTTTTTAAATCTTAATATAATTTCATCATCCAACATCTAGGCAAAAAACAGTTTCATCATTATCACTGCAATGCTTTTATTACATAGATAAGCATTTTTAGGGCAGTGTGTGCAGTGCAACACCACTCTGGAATCAGCTAACTGAAGAGGTACTACCAAATTAATACGATTTGGGACCTTTAAAAACTAGTGTACCTGCCCTAAAAGATCGTCAACACACTCGCGTCCCATCAGGAGCTAGGAGTGTCCATGAAAGGCGGAGCACTGCCTACTACTAGCCTCGTTTTCGTTTGCCTCCCGATTTTAATAAGAAATAATATATATAATATATACATTATAGCACTTAATGGCAAATATTTAACATCATTTTATGTTATCTTAATGAATAATATATAGAGTTTGAGACCACAATTTTAATTAATTATTCATGTGCTATTAAATAATGTAAGGAATAAACTGGCGGGCGCAAAGCTTTCTTACATTACGTAAGGTTCTTATATGTATTTGCGTCATTGAATTAAATATGAATATTTGCCGCTGGCATTGTCCAAAGGTCCAACTGTGGTTTCTTCGTGACTTTGTAGCGGTCGGGAACCAAACGGGTTTACTTAGGCTCAACCCGGGTCCTGTTTTGTGCGCCCTTATTTCTCTGGCCTTATTTACATTGCGACTTCTAAATTTACTGTGTTGAATCGACGACATTGTTATAACTTGTCTCGTGTGTACTTTGAAAAACTTACTGAATTAAGCAAGCGTTTTCACTTTCAAAGAATGAATTACATTATTGAGCTCGCTTTCATTTTAGTACTGATGTTACGACCCGCTGTTATTTTACATCAAGAACAATCGTTATCTTTTTTCATAGAAATCTAATAAAATAATAAATAAACTTTTTAACACATTAAACTGAAAAATTATTATTTATAACAATAAATAATGTTACATTTTATTTAATTAAGTTTTATTTATTTATTTATAATTTTAAGAAATCTAACGTGAAATGTTTTTATGGTTTGGCTTGTGGTTAGATAATATAAATATAAAAAATCCTGTTTTCTTACCAACCATAAAGCTACCGCTAAAATTAACTTATAGTACAGTTTATTTGTTTGTAATAAAAGAAAATACGGTATTATGTTGCTTCTTGTTACTTAATTTAAGGAGTAATCAATTGTAGGATTAAATAATTGCGGTAGCAAGAATAAAATAAAAGAATATCATTGAGATATTTCATTGAAAGCAGTTGTGTTAATAGTATGTCTGTAGTATTTAAGAATATTCTTAAAGCTTATACGAATATACGATTATCTAATCAATCTGTAATTTAAAAAATAGTTTTTGTAGCACAGTAAAACGGTCTGTTGGTGTCTGTTTATATTATATAAAGGACAACGGAGCAGATGTTCACCTTTAAATGACCACGCTGTAATATGCGCATTGGTTCTGATGTCGACTTTTCTACGCCACTTAAGCGGAATTATTTAGTGGGCCTTCGGTTTATTAATTCATTTAGAGAGCCACACCACAATTACTATTTTACACTGATATTCTTTTCGCTCGAGATATCACTATATACGTAAAAAACGAACAACAACAAAACAAAAAAAAAGACTTTGGTTGTGTTGTCGTATTTTTTACGCTGCTTAAGAAATGTAATTTCAAGGGCCGATATCCTCACTCATTCAACATAACATATTTTATAATTATTGTTTTACGCTGGTAATCGAGGCGGCCCAACTACTGCATTGGCATGGTACTCCCACGGATCTACTGAGTTAAGTCACTCGTCCGGAAAATACCACAGACCTAATAAATTGTTAACTTTTAATTGGATATACTTCCTAGATAGGCTTAAAAAACCGTATAGCTACTTATTAGAAACGATACACTGTCAGTATATTATATATAACTTCTAAAAAATAAAAGTGCGCTAATAATTGTCCATATGAAGCTACTGCTTTGGATAATATAAAGAAACTTTGGTTCATAATAAAGCATCCCATAATAGCAAGATCAGCTGTTAAACGGTAATTAGTGGCGCTTATTCTAATTCTATGTCTACCTGGGCAGCTCTCCGTAACTTATGTAAATCGCACCCAAACGCGATCTTACATTCAAATGCTAAAGTATTTTAATTAATCTCAGATTTATTCCAGTGTTACTAGTGCAATTTATCTTACTCGATTAAAGTAGACTAAAGTATTTGGAACTTTAAGTGTAACTTTGTTTTTATAGAGAAGATTTTTTTTAAATATTTATTAGTCCTGTAATGTTATTTAAATTCTAACTTTTACTAACACTTATAGGGATACATTTTCAAGTAGTGTGGAAAGAACTATCTCGCCGCATACGGGACTTTTGGTTATGTTGCCGCCTTTTTACGCAGTTTAATCGGCTAGAAAAACGTTGTGAGCTAAGTCTTAGCTTCTAGTTTAAATAAGCAACAGCCTAAGTTTGTCTATTATTGTTGTTTGTTATTATGTAACTTTGACATTTCAGACACGATTTTTGATTTAAAATTTTCTCAGTGTAACCACCCAAGTTGTTAATCTAAGTAGAAATGGGATATTACGTCTATTTACTCATCTGATGCTAATAGTTTTTGCTGTTCTCTTTGACTAGTGAATTCGAGATTTGAACATGAAGGCCTTTGAAACGCAACCTCATTTAGCAGGTGGAAAATAAGGAATATTATTATTATACTATTATAATATTCACTTTGGGCCCTGCGTCTGGACTCACCGAAAGCTCTTAATGCCAAGTCCGCCTGACCTCATGCCAGCTCCATTAAGCCGTTATACATAATGTATGAATTTTGTTATGCCGTTTGATGTAAAGAAGCTTTAGGTAGATAGGTTTTACGACAAATCGCTCGTAATTGTGGATAAATTTGTTTTTCGCGAGCTTCCCAATAGGGTACATATCTCTAATTGAGAAACGACTACAAAACAAACCAAACGAGTGCCGGAATAAAGATATCGTAACTTAAAAATCGTCATATTATGTTATATTAAGAAAAAAAATCAATTTAAGCCTTTGAGTAATTTCAGTAATTTGAGAGCCTCTTAGCCTAATGGTTTTCAAAGTGTACAAGAGGTATCGGGTTCGAATACCTGTCCGGACAGTTATAATTTAATTTTAAATTTATTGTCTCTGGAAGGGCTTGACAATGTCCCGGCGAGTGTCTTAATAGTGTCGCACCCATGCGAGAGCTATGCTGAAGTATATACTGACTGACTAGATGGGGCAGCTCGTCCGAAATGATACAACGGGCTCATAGAATTCTCAGCGTAAAACGATACTTGTAAAGTGTTTTGCAGAGTGAGTGAGGATATCGGAGACCCTTAAAAGTGTCTCTTCTTCATCATCATCATCAGCCCATCCAAGTCCACTGCTGGACATAGGCCTCACCCAAATGGGGGGTTTATTTGCCTTAATCACCAAAGTAAAGTGTCTCTTAGGCGACTTTAATAGCCAGCAACATAACCGCGGACTGTGGCGCGGCTGTTCATGGGCGGCGGTGTTCTCTTACCACATAAGAGACCCACCGTCCGCTAAAGAAAAAAAAAAGAAATTTAATATTTTTTAAATTGTAAAAACTTTAAAAAGAGGTAACGGGAAAAATTTTCTTTCGAGAAATTTAATGACTCATAATTTCACAATTAATTAACTCATTTTGAATTATAAATATTGGTAAATGTTTTGCATCGATCGGGACCGGTTATTCTAGGTTAATTGCAAGGTAACCTCTCAAATGACGCTATCAAATTTACCAATAATCAATTACCTAAGCGATAGATGCCGCGAAAGCCTACTGTTCCATTTGTGTATCATTTATCATACCTTCAAAAAATATATTACATTATAAAAGAATAAAATGAAAAAAAAACTTTGTATTATGTAAATGTAGCCGTTATTTTGGAAAAAATACTAACTAATCATTTACAATTTTTTTATTCTATTGCGGACAACGAAGCAGATGGGTCTCCTATAAGGTAAGAGAACACCGTCGCCCTTGAACAACCGCGCCACAGTCCGCGCATTGGTTGTGTTGCCGGCTTTTTACGCTACTTAAATAACATTTTTAAGTGCCTCCAATACCCTCACTCACAAAGCGAAACACAATAGAAGCATCGTTTCAAGTACAACTACCATTTCACGCTGAGTTGTCTGTGAGCCCGTGGTATCATTTTAGAGGAGCCGGCCCAATTAATACGTCAGCATATGCTTTAGTATGGCTCTTCCATGGGTGTGATAGTATTACGACCCTCACTCGGCCACTATAAAGCCTTTCTAGAAGCCGAATTAATTAAATTATAATTGTCCGGACCGGGATTCGAACCTGATATTTCTCGCTTCATGGTAAACTTTTAACCATTATGCTACGATGATCTCAAAATACAATAAAAAAATACAAAATAAAATTAAAAACATTCATATAGTTTTGTATAGTTGTGTTAATTTTAAGAAACTTAAACAATATATAATAAATGATATTGGGATTATCATACCGAGAAGTGACTATTTACTGCTGAACTTCTATCTTAAGGCCAAAATATTCTTTTTTGGAAGGGCATTTTGCTGCCGGCCATACAGCCATCACAGCTTCACACGGTCTTTTGGGGCGAGCCGTAGGATCGCCTCGATTTGATTTTTAGCCGCGAATACCGCAAGGGCATCTCCTGTGAGACATGAACCTCGGCTTGGGCCATCGCGGAGGCATTGGCCGCCTGAGCAGCCGGTTGAAATCTCACCGGTGTGATTCTGTCGACGTAGCTAGGTCCTCGCCTCCGTATCCGGCGGAGGCGGTTGCTATCGCGGTCCCTACACAGAACCCTACCATCTGAATTTATGTTATTATCCTCTAGGGAGGCTATCAGCTTGCATATTCCAATGCAACAGCTTGTTCTAAAACATTTAACACGCAAAGACAATTCAAGACTGTGTAGTTTTACAATTACATGAGTGAACTTTACAAACAAAAATGTAGAATTGGACAAAACTAGGACAGCTTAAAGTTATTGCATATAAGATACATTGACAGGAAAAATAGTGTAAAACAAATATTTAAACTTTTATTAAAAAGTTTACAAATCTCAATTTATCATAACGTAGGATATTCTTAAGCCAGACATGTTCGCACTAACGACCACAACTTGCTTTGCAAGCAGCGTACTAAACTGCGGAATAATCGCACACCCAAAGGTAAACCTAACGACGATACAAGAAATCCGTTATAAGCATACTATGTTCCCAGTTGAATGTGAATTGTTCTTTAGTTTTGGGTAAAAAAATCTCAATTATATATTTTGAGAGCCTCGTAGCTAAGTGGTTTACTAAGTATATAATAAAGCGAGAGATATCGGATTCAAATCCCGGTCCGGAGAATTATAAATTATAATTTAATTTATAATTTATTCGATGCCTGAAAGTCTTAAAAGTGGCCGGGCTAGTGTTTTAATACTGTCGCACCTGTGGGAGAGCCACGCTGAAGCATATGCTGACGCACTAATTGCGGCTGCTCGTCTGAAGTGATATCAGGGGCTCACAGAATACTCAAGGTGAAATGGTGCTTCCACTGTGTATTAATTATAATATATATTTATTTTTAATTTATTAATAATATATAGTTTTAATCAATATATACTGGTTCTGAATTCGGTTTAATACAACTTAACTCTTCTTTATAACATGAAAGATAGTCAGACGGAAACTTGTTTCACTTCAAAGCCGGTCGATTGAACACTGTTTTCCAAACAAATAGACTAAGTGATTGCGGCGCTCAATAAGTCTTTTCATTAAATTAATAAAGCCACTTAACCAAGTTTCCCAGACTTACAATATAGTCCATACTCGATGCCGTTGTCCCCAAGATACGTTGGAAACTTAAGCAGCTTACATGCTCTAAGTAATATTCGCAATATTACTTGTCGAGCCAATTTCTCCACGTAGTTATTTGAATAATTGATGCTCTCCTGAACTACTGCAAACGTTTGCTATCCGCAATCAAAGGTCTAAGTTGGAGCCGCCTTCAAAGCTGCTTGCATTTTGATGGGACTGCAATGTTAGGACGTACAATAGGTCTGATGTATTTATTTGTTCCAAATGCAAACGTTAAAGCTAAAGTATATACGCGTGTATGAAATATCAACAGAAAAGTACAGACAAAGTATTACTTGTAGGAATGTATTTTGGGTGTCGGCAAGTATGCGATTACAGCGACTCAATGCGTTCCTTGTCAGTTGGAGAAGCCATGACTTATGATCTCTATACATTTTCTACTAATTATATTAAAATGTTTGGGCTTGCTCGTAAGTAATTCGAAAGATAAAACGCTTTAGGGCACTTTACATTGAAAGACGTATAATTACGGTTTACGACAACTTTTATTTTTACTTCGTGACGTTTTATTTAACGTTCGAATTAAACTTTTTGTTTCCTCTTGAATTTGTATTTTAAATTTTGTCATACAATGTTGTATTTTTACGGCTGACCTGAACTTTAGTCTAGTCGTTACTTATATTACCACCATTTTATTTCAATTAAAAAGTTTTGTAAAACCATTACATCTCCGAGCAGGTATATTATAAAGAGAAAATATTTGACTGTGATTTTTTTTATTTGAATTAAATAAAATAAGATATTAATTCTGTCACCATTGGAAAGCTACACTCCTCTCGGTAAATATAGACTAAACCCCATAAAATAAAACAGACACGACGTATGAGTGTACGTGTTAAACTTTATTATTTTCCATGTTTAAAAACCCGTGAAAATTCAGAGCTAGCGGATAATGTGGCTGAGACGAAGTTAACCCAGTACACTAGTATATTATATAATAAGCATGCCAAAGCATATGCGGATGCACTAATTAATACCACGGACTCACAGAATACATAGTCTGAAATAATAGTTGTACTTGTGCAACGGTACATCTACTGTGTTTCGCTGAGTAAATAAATATAAATCTTAAATATACCATATAGAAGACCCATCTGCTCCATTGTACGCTATACAGTATAAAAAGAAATAACTGATGTTGAAAACAAGATCTAATTTACCTACAGATAAAATGGTCTTCATTATTACTAAGGTTACTATAAAAATCCCTTTATTTTTTTATTTAATAGCGGACAACGAAGCAGGTCTCCTATATGGTTAGAAAATACCGCCGCCCATGAACAACTGCGCCACAGTCTATGGTTATTGTGCCGGCTTTTTACACCGAGGAAGCGGCATTCTTAGGGTTCTTTCACGGGTGCGACAGTATTAAGACACTCGTCCGGCCACTGTCAAACCTTACCAGAGACCGAATAAATTATAAATTTAAACTATCCGGACCGGGAATCGAACTCGATACCTCGAGCTTCGTGGTACACTTTTAAAACCATTACGCTACGAGGCAACCCTACGCTACGCTCTCAGAAGCAATACTGGTCTTAGCATCATCTTTTATTACGTGCTCAATGCGTATATTATTCATCATCAGCCCATTCAAGTCCACTGCTGGACATAGGCCTCCCTCAAAGACGCCCACCCGCCGCGATCTTGAGCGATGTGGATCCAGCGGTAGCGATGTGGATCCAGCGGTAGCGATGTGGATCCAGCGGTTATTATTGAAACAGCAGAATTATTTTAGATACTTGAATATTCCATATAACACGTAATACATGTGAAGTAGACATGAGCATACTCATATAACAGATATCATTTGGTGCATAGAAACTAACACAATGGTGTAATCTATTACGATCCACCGCAAGGCGTATCCTGAGATACCTTATCTTCAAATTAGAGAATGCTCCCATTGAATATGTTCGAAATAACAAAGCACGTTCTGTGGTCAACTCTGCGGCTTTTAAGGTATAGTAAAACAATATTGTAGTTGCCATTAATATCAGCGTCTTGTTAGTTATATAAAACATTTCAATACTGTTATGGAGCTATATTCGTATATATGCTGTTATATAAAAATTTTAAGAAATTTTTCTACCGTGAGAGAGCCATGCTGATTGCATATGCACTGATTTGACCTGTTCGTCCGAAATGATGCAACTCGCTCACAGAATACTTATTTTGGAAGCCCTTAAAATCCCGTGTAAGTGACGTAGACAGCCAGCAACAGCAACCAATGCACGGAATGTCGCGCGGTTGTCCATGGACGGGGGTGTTCTCGTACCGTATAGGAGACCCGACTGCTCTGTTGTTCTCTATATCATAAAAAGGCAATTAAGGCATTTCAAAGCAATCATGTTCGTGATTGTGAATGAGTAAAATATTTTAGACTTGGTATAGATTTTCTTTTAAAGTAATAAAAATCTTTGTTTAGAGATATTTTTTTAGGAACGTTTTGTTTAATAATAATAATACCCTTTATTCAAATAATGCTTACAGTGTAGGAACATGTAGAATACTGATATAAAATTAGTTTCTATTTTCCCCATATGCAGAGCGTGCATGAATGGGGAAGAAACAGCAGCTCAAGTCCTTTTGTAATTTACAGGAGTTGCAATGTACAGGGCACAACAACTCAGGACTCTGAGGTCACTCTCCGAGATCACCTACAATCCGAAGGGGTTTTTGAAGTTTCTTGGACAGCGAGGGTGGCTAAAGTGACACACCACACACCCCTACTCTACCCCCCTATATGCAATATAGGCGTTCAGATGTCAAGTTTCGGAAAATAGCCCGTTTCACCATACCATACTATGGGTATGGCTTATTATAGTAAGGCTACGAAAAATAAGTAGTATAAAAATTGTCATTATATATAATATGATGGCTTCCTTTGTCTTTTTATGATTATTACGAACTATTGCATCATATATTTGCATTTTGAAAAAAGCTTCTTCCAAAAAACGTGGAGGAAATCTACGTTTTGTTTAAATTACTATTGAATATTTTTATTTCATTAATGTCAATATTAAAAAATAAAATGCCTGTTGATCAAAAGTGTAACAATAGAAAAACACGTTTCAAAGAGCTTTCCCGGCGAGAAGGATTAGGAAGGTTAAGCAGCTGACGTGGTAGGATTACTTGAGCCAATAAACGACTAGATTCAGACGTACAAAACACTGAGTTTTGTACACATTTCG
>DWCF01001626.1:0-28906 GCA_018230265.1 Delias oraia | reverse complement strand
TAAGATAGGTCAGCTATACAAAATAAAGTAGTGCATCAAAGCTACGCTAAGGCGGTACGAAGTTCGCCGGGTCAGCTAGTTTTAAAATAATTATTAAAATATAGGAATGTTTGAAATTATTTTTCGAACTGTCACTGCTGTAAATCTTCATGTACAATTCAAACAACTGTTGTTTATAAAAATCCAAAAAGAAGCATTTTATTGTTAATTTTATTTGAGTTTTATTGAGGGATTGTAAAAAAGTGCAAAACATTTATTTTATTCAAATTAAATATAGCTGTCCGATTGGACAGGGATAACAAATGAATGTCATTAAGAGAAACTCTATTGTTTATGATTTAAAAAGTAAAAATTGTTATGGTCAAAATCAATGTGAGATGCTGACTGATCGGCAATAAGGCGCTATCGGTGAAAGTGATTGGCTGAAAGCTCTATGACCTGACCCAAAGACTTTTGGACTTATTCTGAGTCACTTTAAATATGCCATTAAAAAAATATAACAAGAAAATCTTTTTTTATGGTATATCAGACAACGGAGCAGGTGTGTCTCCTATATGGTAAGATTACACCGCCACCCATGGACAACCACGCCACAGTCGGCATATTTGTTGTGTTGGCGGCTTTTTACGCCGCTTAAGCGGAATTTTTAAGGGCCTCCCATATCATTCACTCACTCAGCGAAACAGTAGAAGTTCCGTTTCAACACCCTATTAGTGCGTTAGCATGTGCTTCAGGATGACTCTCCCACGGGTGCAAAAAGCTTAACTAGATTTTAAAAGTCTTTTATATGGCTCTTGTAGATCATTCAGATGTTGCATATAGCTGATGTTACACAGAGTAGTATATATATACAAAATTATAATTTGAAGGTATGTAGAGAAATTATATAAATTAAAATATTTAAAGAAATCTCTTTACAAATGACCCAAATTCCTCGAGTATTTATGTCAATGGAAACACAATACACAACGCTATTATTTAAGTTTATTATATGGATAGTTTAATAAAGATAAAAATAACGTTTTATAATGTTTTTAAGAAATTCTATAACCCATTATGTTGAATGGAGTCAGAATAACACCATATTAATTATCTCCGCTCCATGTATGTGAATAGCTTTGAACGAAACGAGCCGTATTCAAAAGTCATATCGCAATATGAATAAAAAATTGTGTGCATGCCTAATTGTACTTTTACTTGTTAAATCTATGCCGTTCTTATGGTGCAATTGTATCGGGTATACGATCTTTGTATTTAAAGATTATAGTTTCACTAATCTATAAAAATATAAAGAATACAATAATAAAAAACGGATTAATTGAGGTAAAGGGAAAAAGCCGGTTTTTCAGCACAGCTGATAAGTAATTATTAAATGAATTAATTGTAAAACTAAAATCTTACCAGTACGTGTGGACGAGAGTTTAGACTCCACCGTGGCAGCGACATGCTGATGCACTATTGGGTAGGGTCATCCGGAGTGACACTAGGTGTTCACAAAATAACTATCTATGTTAAGACTTCTTGATTTCACTGAGAGAGTGAGGTTACTAAAGTCCCACTAAATTATATAACACTTGAGTTGCGCAAAAACCCGGCATATCCAAGAGCATTAAAAATTGATTTCGGTATTGCTATTGATAATTCAATGTTCAAGACATTTATGTTGATTCTTTGATAGCAGTTAAACATAGAGAAGGTATAGTTTTGATAGAACTAGCACGTGCCCGGTGCAGCTGTGTTGACAAAAGGTCGGAAGTGCAGCTTTTTTTTAACACGCGCTCTAGTGCAGTTCTATTCAGCCAGTCTTAGAGCAAGTTAATGAAAAAAGGTTATATTACAATGGATTCAAGTAAGGTTTTATAAAATTATAAAATAAATAATACATTGAAAATAAAATATGAAGCCTTATATTATTTAAATCTACATTCAATTTTATACTTCATTAATTTAATATATTTTTATTTAAAGAAGATATCACATAATGTCAGCACAATTAATCTATGTTGACCAAATAATGTTTTATCAAAAACAAATACCAAATTGTCCTTCAAATACTTTAAGTCTGACACAATATATTTTAAATAAAGTATGAAGTCATAATATATCCATAGGTACAAAATAATCCATACCTTTCTTTCCTATACTTGGAATAAAACAGAGATTTAGAAAAAGCAGGTATTCAAAAAGCACGTGCCCCACGACACATGTGCATTAAGACTTCTTTTTAATGAAAAGGAAGAATCGGAAGTCCTATATCCGACTGTGTTCCATATTCAAAAATTCAAACACATGCTCCCACGCCCTCGCTTTTTTACCAGAGTTTCGAATGTAATCATAGACGAACTACTCCGAACGGAATAGAAAAAGTCTATTGGTTTACACTTCTATTTATTATTCTGTGACGCAATGTTTATTGTTTAGTATAAAATAATCCTTTAAAATTAAGTATAAAGGTAAATTATATTTCCTTAATCAAGGCTCAAATACATGTGGTTAAAAAATAAAATAAGAAGTAAGACTTGTACTATAAAAAACACAGACAGTAGTGTTATAATAAATTTACGGAAGATTCATAAATATAGAAATGAATCATAAGTCATAACAGCCTAATAGCAGTTTGACAGTGACAGTGACGTTACAGAGTGCCACATGGTTTGATTTTTTAAATTTTTGTAAAACCATTAAAAAGTTGCCATAAATCATGGCGCATCTGCCGTGTATGGCGTCATCGATCATTTTTATAAAAAAAATCCTTTGTCTTCTGTTAATATCGAAAATAACGTCACATCGATGTAAAATCGATGAGCGATTAATCATTTTCAATCAGATTACTTAATATTATGAAAGAGAAGATATACTGATTAATATATAAATATAATCAATATATATATATATAAATATATCTAGATTTTATATATTTGAAATTCAGTATAAGTAAAGTGTATGAAATTACTTCTGCCCTGTACAACCGAGCCACAATCGATGCTTATGGTTGTGTTGCCAGCTTTTAACGCTGTTCTTGTAACGGTACGTATAATTTCACTTTTCAGGAGCTCAAAATTATTATTTAAATCTCAAAACTATTGGTTTATTTAAAAATTCCTCTTTTATTTTAATTATAAATAATAATAATAGTGTTAATAACAAAGACTTAAATTTTTAGTAAAGGTAAATTATATTATATATTTAAGTATCAAAACAATATATTTATTACCCTGTAAAGTATACTGATGTGGGTAACTTATATCCGTATCTTGTAGTTTGGATGCGTCAGTTGCTTAAAATATTTGTAATATTGCGGTAACAGACGAATAAAATTCTATAATTTGCGGAAGCTTTCATGGTGAGATAAATTATCTTTGCGACGGCATTGACAATTGACAAGGTTAGCCATTATAAAACAATTGTCATTGAATTATGTAAGTTGACAGTGTCATTACTCACAAGTTGCGATAAACTTTGTAATCTTCACAAAAATATGGAAGTATTATTGTTTAAAGCGGCCGTGGAAAATAAGTTTATTTTGTTAACCCCAGCAAATGTATTTTATGATTACATTAAACCAGAACCATAGGCATTAAAAAGCTACTTTAGTAAATTTACAGAATATTATAAGTGTCTTAAATACTCGCACCCGTGGGAGAGCCATGCTAAAGAATATACCATATAGAGCACTAAATGGGCCGGCTCTTCCGAAATGATACTATGGGCTTACAGAATACTTAGCGTTATTATATTAGTGTGTAAACGGTACTTCTACTGTGTTTCACTGAGTAAGTGAGGATTTCAGAGGTACTTACAAAATGCCGGCATAAAATGTCGGCAACACAACCAAAGCACGGAATGTGGCGCGATTGTTCGTGGGTGGTGGTTACCATATAGAGGCTCACCTGCTCCGTTGTCTGCTATAGGTACCATAAAAAATACTTTAAGGTTTGTTCCATTTTTATAAAACCAAAATAAAAATGTTTTTCCTTTTCTTAAAAGCGCAGAGAGGTTTTATGCAAAAATACTAAAAATGATTTAAGTTTTTTATTTAGTTTGTCTAGTAAACTGCTTTTAGTCCCTAATTTACCACGTAAATGATAAAAATTTATTCGTTTGCTGGGACTATAAGTACATTACAATAAAAAGCCGGGTAAAATGGATTAGTCATACATTATATTTTTTAACTAAACAGAAAATCAATATCGCTTGAATGACACACAGCCTATAACAATGAAAGAAATTAAGCAACCATACGTAATTAATTAAGAAATGGAAGCAAAACCTTGGCGAAGGCATTATTACCTGTTGGGTTATAGAAATAAGTACTTTATAAGTTAACATTCTTTTACGGGCGGTATTGAATTGCGACATTTTATTCATTTTATTACACTTGAAGTATGAAATGGTTTTCTCACGATTTCGTTTCACTTGTTAGGATGTAAGACCTTATTTAAAATAATTTATTTATAAATGTATCATATTTTACTTTGAATTAAGTATTTATTGAAATTTTATCAATAATTTGAGGGATACTAGTAAAATCAAAGACTATAGATAACTTTAAACTCACCAAAAAGTAAGAGTTAATATATAACGCATATTGGTTTCTGTCTCTTTAAAGGTATGTATTGTATCTCAATATTTAATTTTTATTTATGTAAAATGTCACATCGTAGAAGTGGATTCTAGCCACGCTTCCTAAGTAATGTATTTTACCAATACCTACCATGAAATACAAGTAGATATAAGCGAAGTCGTATAAGAGAAAGTTCCGTATTTGCTCACAATAATTTCATATACATGGGAAGAGATTTCAAATCAGTAATCAGTTTGTTAGATTATCAAGAAGGAATGCAGGTTCCGCAAACATTTCTGTAAAATCAGCGGTCCTAGACTAAAGCTGTTGTGGATATGTCACAATTTAATTATGGCGGCGTTGAACAACTTATTACAAAATTAATTTTCTATTGTGTATTTCATATACACCCTTGTCTACTAAGTTGGGTTTCCTATATGGTAAGAGAACAACGCCGCCCATGGACAACCACGCCACAGTTCGCGCATTAATAGTATTGCCGGCTTTTAAGCCGCTTAAGCTGCATTTTGAAAGATATCTTCACTCACTCAGAAACACTGCAGAAGTAAAACGGTACTTCTACTTCGTAAAACTGCTTAGTATTCTGTGAGCACGTGGCCAAATTAGAGTGTTGAATGAATTGTTTATAACGTTAACATAATATGATGATGTATATGTATATTTTAATAGTATAAAAAAAGAGTACTCATAATTAAAAGGCCGGCATCGCAACAGCGGCCTAGCACGCCCAGAGTGTCATAGGGACGTATTCTAGGTGAGCCTCCAGCACGTTGTTTCCCAATAATCATACAAAATATAAAGAAATGTCAATTTAACATTTAAAAATATGTACATAAAACCACCTTCACATTTTTAATACCAATTCACTAATATAAACTCTTACAGAACGTATTAAAATACCTTATAATACAGTGTAAAATTAATTATATTTATTTTTTATTAAAATCTTTTCTATTTAAAATCAAATAGAAGCATAACCAAGATATTACAATTTTTTAAAGTGCTATAAATTAATACGTACTTCACATAATCTTTTTAATTATGTATACATTCAATTTTATTTTGCACCTGTCTATTAGACCCCTCACAAGGTTTAGGTGAAAGGTAAACAAATAAATTTTCAAATGTCGTCATTTATTCACAAATTAATTGATTCAGTACAATGTTAATTTCATATCTTCAGATTATAGATTATCACTGCTACATTATAAAATATATTTAAATTTGAATGAATTATTATTAATTAAAACAACGAACGATCATTAGTGATTTACTTCTTAGCTCAAATTTTTTTGTAAAACTTAACTATTCAGCTAAAGAACAAACTTATATAAAATTCATAGACATATTAACTTATTATGTATTATTATATAGGTACAGAGAAAACTAGAGAAAATTACACGTCAACATAAAGTCAAAGAAAATAATAATAAGAGATAAGTTAACTTAATACTGTCGAGTTTTAGTGTCTTAATACTGCCGCATCCGTGGCAGAGTAATGCTGAAGTACATGCTGACGCATTAGTTGGGCTGGCTCGTCCGAAGTGCTACCACGAGCTCACAGAATACTCAGAGTGAAATGTTTCGCTCTTACTACTTTGTTTCGCTGAGTAAGTGAGGATATCGGAAGCCCTTAAATTGCCGCTTAAGTGGCGTAAGAAGCCGGCAACACAACCAATGCAAATTATGGCGCGGTTGCCCATGGCCATAAAAATAAGTGAAATACTTCAATGTCGTTATCAAGGTATAGAAAGTAATTGTAAAATTGACACAACTTATTAAAGAAAATACACAGAGACAGTGGGGTATAGAAAAGGTACTTGTACCTTAGATTTGTATGCTGCAGTGGGTGAGTAATTTGCGAGACCGACCAGTGTGAATAAGACCACAACTGTCAGAAGGCCAAGAGATTAGCTTGAAGAATTCACTTTTGTAATAATATATACACAAAGACTAAACTGAAAGGCACATCCTCAGCACCTTTCCGTATCATCGACTGTGACCTCCGACCACGGAGCGTTTTGTTCAATAAATCGTATTCTTCGAGCGTCCCACTTAAAGCTTCTGCGGAATGTCGGGGGTTCGAGACACGACATAATCACGAACTGACTCTAAATGCTAACTGCCTTTAGTCCTATATACAATATTTTTAAGGTTATATCCGGTTCTATTAAATTAAACTCTTTGTTAATATGTTTATAATTATTATTAAGTTAACTTCCTTAATCTTTCGTCTTCTTAAATAAAGCTTTACTCCAAATGGAGAAATATGCAATACAATAATGTTCAAAACTTTTATTTGAACTATCCTGTTCTCGAGTGTGTGCTATACCAGTGTGACTTAGGTTATTACAGTAAATCTCCTGAAATGTTTGAAATTAGGATATAATATAATTAGGATATAATTGAACTAAGAAGAAGTACCGAGGTTCGTAGATATAGGTTTAGTTTTTTATTGTATAGCAGGCAACACAGCAATCCGGTCTCCTTTATGGTAAGATATCGCTGTCTCCATGGATTAGAGCAATTCGTGCTTAGCTTGTGTTGCCGGCTCATTACGCCGCTCGGTGGCATTCTGACTTACTCAGCGTAATACAGTTCAAAAACTATTTCACGCTAGTATTCTGAGAGTTGGTACCATTTTAGACGACCAGGCGCTAAAGTGGGTCAGCAAGACTCGCACGGGTAAAACAGTGTTACGACACTCGGCCAGCCACTGTCAAGCCCTTACAAAAACCGAATAAGCTTATTGTTCATCCACGAGAATCTTAAAAATATAATTTACATGAACTATTTATAATTAAAGAATTAATAGGTTGCCTCCGACATGTATAAATGGAGATCCCAAGGGAAGCAAAACTGGAATGGTCCAGCAAGGGAAGTCCTACGGCTGAAATGGTAATGATGATTTAGAATTAAAGAGTCACTACTGAGTCAACAATATTATGGTATAAATATTGAACTTTTATCAACACGATAAATTGTCAGAAGATAAATTAAAATGCACGAGGAATTTACAAGAAAATAATCCATCTCAATATTCCACATTCCGAGCTGACAATATTTAATTGCCACCTGTAATAAATTAACCAAAGTTGAAACTTGCAACTAAGTATTTTGTAATCGGAAAGATCTATCGACACTTTTAATTCCTTCACCTGGCCAACTGAATTTTAAATGTATGAATTTTATAATAATTATTATCACTCTATTTATTAATTTACAAAAAAATATTTATTTATTTTTATAATTATTTTTACAAAAAATGTAACGTTTATTTTGTGCCACAGTAAGAACTTGTTTCTTTTTATTTTATGGTTACTATGGCGTCATATTATCTACACTACTGATTTAGGAAACTGGACTGGTTTTTGTAATATGTAATAACCCCTAAAACGAAATATATTATTCTCAAAAGTTTACCTGTGGGAAGGGCATGCTTAAGTATATGCTTACGCACTAATTGGGCACGTAATACCACGAGCTTATAGAATAGTTAGGATGAAATGGTAGTCGTTCTTGAAACGGTACTTCTATTGTGTTTCGTAGAGTGAGTGAGGGTGCCGGAGGCCTGTTAAAACACCGCTTAAGCGTCGTAAAAAAGCCGGTATCGCAACCAATGCGTGGACTAGGACGTGGTTGTCCATGGGCAGCGAAGTTCTCTTACTATATAGAACTAATAGAACGTAAAAATATTCACCAATCACAATTTTTAATGATATTAGAGATTAAATATCCAAGTTTACAAGCAGAGAAAACAACTGCTAACCATCTGCTAAAACAAGCCGATACTGACCCAAATCAAAACACTTACACAACATAATGATAATTAAGGCATATAATTGTTATATTTTAAACGATAATATATATATACATATAAAACTTTACCAAAGCTTAGCCTATAACAATACCTTATATATCGCATTTTCTATATATATATATATATATAATATATTATGTTTGTATTTTATCAACTAAAAGCTATTAGACAAAACAGATCTCTATTTCCATAACTCCAATACTTTTTAAGTATTTCAAATTGTTTAAATACTGTATTTATATTTGTATATTATGATGAGCTTAAATGGTTCCATAAAAAAATATTATTATTTACGCAAATGTATTATTTTCCCCTGTAATAGAACCCGTATCAAACTAGAAACTAAATAATCAATTTATAGTGGAATCTGGTTAATGAAATTGATTAGTTTTATAGCGGAAAATGGAGCAGGTAGATCTCCTATATGGTAAGAGAACACCGCCGCCCATAAACAACTGTCCGTGCATTGGTTCTGTTGCCGGCTTTTTACGCCACTTAATAAGCGGCACTTTTAAGGGCTCCGATATCCTCTGCGAAATACAATACAAGTTATCACAATACCGCTTCACGCTGAGTATTCTGTGAGCTCGTGGTATCACTTTGGACGAGCCTGCCTAATTTGTGAGTCATCATATGGCTCTCACACGGGTGAATGATAAATTTGAATATAGGTACAAAATGCAAGTTGCAGTTCACCGAACAAAAGGTGTGCAAATTTCACTTTCAAAATGAATAAAAAGTAAGTCAAATCAAAATATAAAATCGTTGGACAGGTGTAGGGGTTGGTACGTAGGGGGAACAGATTCGACGCCTGACAGATGGTTACTGTATTAACTTTGTTTAAATTAACGTATCAATGTGAACTTGTCATTTATTTACGACATTTCGAATGCATTTCAACGATCGGCTGACAAGATGGAGAAAGAAAACTATACTCTATGCTAATACCACTCTATTTTGTCTGTTACAGCGATTCCAGCCATGGGCCTTTAGATATTCAAGAACATTCTTCACGGACCCCTTTATAAAATAAACAACAAAAAAATCAGATTAGGTATTTATTAGAGTAATTATTGGCATTTATGTATGGTCCAAAATGAGGCTTATGTCCACCAGGGAACTTGATAGGCTGATGATGATGATGTTGATGTCCATGTCCATGTCCATGACACCGCAGATGCCCTTACTCATACGCGGAACACAGGTTGGGTAACTCATTTTATGCTAATATTATTTGGTCTATTACAATATTTGTATAGCTTTGGAATTTTATTTGGTCTGCCTATAATATTCCTGTGCCTGTTTTTTTTGAGTATTTTTTTATGGTATAGCGGACAACGGAGTAGGTGTCTGGTATATGGAAAGAGAAACCATGGATAACCGCGCCACAAACTGCGGTTTGGTTTTCTTGCCGGCTTTTTAACGCCGCTTAAGCGGCATTTTGAAAGAGCACAGACATCCTCACTCATTCAACGAAACACAGTAGAATTACAGTTTCAAGAAGAAGTCATGAGGATGAGGCCACGTCAGACGAGCCGACCCAATTTGTGCGTCAGCATATGCTTTAGCACGTCTCGCACGAGATTACATTTTGTTTCACTAACATTACCATTTATCTTCAGATAATAGCCGAAACTAAAATATTAACCTGTATTCAGAGATGACCTTCAATATAAAACTATATAAACTTTAAAATATCAATAATTCTCAAAGATAACTATGAGTTAAATACTTTTCTACGTCTTATTGTATTGACCTAGCGTAAAACTTTCAGTTGAAACATTTAACAGAGGTCATTTGAACACTAAGTCTAGACAGACCGTATAATTATGAGCTAATGTGACAGATTAACGTTGTTAAAACTCGTGATTTATCAGACATCTTGTAAAGTCGTTTCTTAATTTAGATTTAACAAAAATATATATTATTTAAACGAATGTTATCGTAAGATTAGCCACGCTTGAAGGAATGAATCACCTCCAAGATGTAATTATTAAACAGAAATTAATTATGAATTCATGAAATAAATAAGACCTAGAATTAAATGTTTCATTAAAACGCTTTGAGTAATACCAATACTTATTTTTTTATTGCAAAGCTGTCAACGGAGAAGGCTGGCCTCCTT
Source organism: Delias oraia (assembly GCA_018230265.1). Taxonomy (NCBI): domain Eukaryota; kingdom Metazoa; phylum Arthropoda; class Insecta; order Lepidoptera; family Pieridae; genus Delias; species Delias oraia. The sequence continues at coordinate 18,376 of DWCF01001626.1, read as the reverse complement.
GCTGGTAATAGACTACTGCCCATAATAGGTACCCACGTCACAATACAAGCTCGCTGTCTGCTTTTTACGCCACTTAAACGGTATTTCTTGATACTATATCTTAATAATGTTAATAAATTTCGATGGTCCGTATTATTTGTGCGCGTGCTTTGCAGCGCTATGTTTAGGCGCAAGATGATTAGACACTTAATAGATAGTTAGTGACAAATGAGGAGTCTTACCTAGAATCAGTCTTCCGCCTATGAACATCCCTAGCCTTAGTGGAGTGGCGGGTGCGTTGCCAGCCTTTCAGTGGTAGGTACGCTCTTTTTTTGAAGGTCCCCTAGTCTTATTGATTTTGAAATACCTTTGCAAGACGCGAATACCACAGAGTGATTGTGCACGACTTAAAATGTCTTCAAAAACACTGTATAATGGAACGACAAACATCGAGGTGATACAGATGAAACTTTTGCCGTATTTCTTAATGTATACCCGTGGGGGAACCATTTAAAGCCGGCAACACAACCAATGCGCGGGCTGTGGCGCGTTTGTTAATGGGCGGCGGTGTTCTCTTACCACCTGCTCTGTTGTCTACTAAAGAATAAAAAAATGAGTTATATTAAAAGTTTTAATAAATTTCGATGTCTCCGTATAAAAAACAGAGAGAGAAATCTGACTTTATTTACATTTTTGGAACGGAATGTGCGTCATTTGTATACGGTGTACTAATTGTTTGATGTCCGAATATCAATTGTATCCGGCATTTATTTACTAACAACACATCAGTATGACGCCATGGCTATGTCACATTCTTCTTGCAAGTGACATGCGCGGATGCCGAATATATACAATAAAGATGATATTTGTAAACAATCTACAGGTATTTTATTTATTTTTAAGCAAATTAAAAATCGTATTAATGTTATAATATTTTTACGTATTTATATCTGGCATCAGTTATTTTTGAAATCATTATTTATTCTTTGATTTGTCATCTTTTTTATTACGATTTTATTTTCGTTATATTGATTCTTTTTTGTGGGAGAGCCATGCTAAAGCATATGCTGACGCACTAATTGGGCCGGCTCGTCCGAAATGATACCTCGAGCTCACATAACACTAAGCGTGAAACTTTACATTTACTGTATTTCGCAAAGTGAGTGACGATATCGGCAGCTTTTAAAAGTGCCGCTTAAACGCCGTAAAAAGCCGGCAACACAAGCAATGCGCGGATTGTGGCGCGATAGTTCATGGGCGAATAAAAAAAATTCATTCAGAATAAAAAAAATACTTTCGAATGAAAGGGCACCATTACAATCAATACTTACGGTGAAAGGGCCTTGAATAATGCATATACATAATTTTATTTGATTTTAAATATTATTTTAAAATTCAATCGAAGTATAGGCGATTGAGAAATTGAGCAAGCACAGAATATGTGAAATATTTTAAAAATTAAAAAAACTTATGTGAGAATCAAGTAAAGTAGGTGTGCATATTATGGGGCATGTCATTAATAACATAATTACATGTAACACTATTGTAAAATTAAATACAATTTTAAAATACCGCAAAGACGATATTGCCTTGAAAAACAATTCTAGCTCCTTTTGCATATTCTGCGACGCCAAGGTTTAATTTTACACGCAAATAAGACGAGTAACTTTAGAGTAAGTTAAGCATGGTTTATTTGTGCTGTTTCAGCATTTAACAGATTTAAAGCAGTTAGGGATAATTTGTATGCGCCATTTGTAAATGATGAAATTCTTATATCATAATTATTTCTGTAACACGTTGATCTGACTAAGAATTTTGTTGATTTTTTATATAATAGCGGACGATGTTTGGACTTCTATATGATAAGAGAATACCGCTGTCCATGGACAATTATGAAACAGTTCGCGTTATGGGTGTTTGCCGGCTTTTACGGTATAATTTCAAGGACCTCTGATATCCTCACTTAGTATACAAGTAGTGTTTCACGATGAATATTCTGTGAGCACGTGGTATCACTTTGGACGAGCTGGCCTAATTAGTTCATAAGCGTATTCTTCAGCATGGCTCTCCCACGGTTGCGACATCAATGACACTATCGACATCAATACTCTCGTCCGGCTACTGTCAAGCCCATCGAGACTGGATAAATTATAAATTAAATTATAATTTATAATTGTCCGGACCGGGATTCTAACCCGATACCTCTCGCTTTATGGTAAACTTTTAAAACTATCAAGAGCCTGTTTTTTCTTTAAGAAAACTTATATTTTACGAGTAACATACATTTTTAAATTCCTTATGATTATGCATTCGAATGAATGCTGTTTTGTAGTCCAATACAGTAAAGGTGTTGATAGAATCATATCAAAACATCAATACGATAATCTTATCAAATATATGTCAAAACCAGCTGCCATTAAAGGTGTTTATAATTTTATGGCCTATAATCTATTGTCTATTCTTTTTAGAGGTTTTGCTCCAATGAAATGTATTGTTACATTTGGCAGTAGGGTGATGGCTCAATTATTAATAGTAAATCTACCCGCAGCTTTGCTTAAAAAATGAATGATGATGATATGAATAATATACTTTTTCATACATAAAATTTTATAAAGTCACTCAGGATTATAAATTTGCATAAAACTTGTTAACATAAAGTGTTATAACTCTTATCAAATCTTTAAAATTACCTTATTCAATTAAATACAATTATTTGTATTATTAGCTTTATTTAACAAATGAATCGTTGGCCTTGTTGAAAAAAAGTGAACTTTATATATTTTTTATAGTATAGGGGACAACGGAACAAGTGGGTCTCCTATATGGTAAAAAAACACCGCCGACCACGTATGTTTTGCCTCAGTATTAGTTGTGTTGCAGGCTTTTTACGCCACTTAAGCGGTACTCACTCACTCAGCGAAACACGGTTACCGTTTCACGCTAAGTATTCTGTGAGCCCGTGGTATCACTTCAGACTAGCCGACCCATTTAGTGCAATCGCATATGCTTCAGCGTGGCTCTCCCATGGGTCTAATAGCATTAAGACACTCGTCAAGCCCGTCCAGAGATGAATAAATTATAAATTTAATTATAATGTATAATTGTTCGGACCTGTATTCAAACCTGATACCTCTCGCTTCATGGTAGACATAACAAGGCTCTCAAAATATTACATAATTTAATAGACATTTTCTATAAAAAATGTTTTAATCAAAACCAACGGTTACACATACCTATTTGATACGCGGTCACATAGTAACTACGCGCTAGTACAAGAAACTATAAACTGTACAAGTTTTTAATGCAACAAAGAATCCATAACATTCTTTGAGCAATATCTATCAATATCCGGCAAAGATTGCACGTAGCCTGCGCGCCGTAACTGCAAATTCACACCGTTAATGTTCAGAGGAAACTACACCTTACTATTAATCCAGCAAGTACTATAAAGCCTCGAGGAATTTAATTGAATTTTACACTTATTACATGGAACATTGTACTTGCACTGTTAACTGCATACTTTCGCTTGCCTAGATGGCTCAAAAATGCTTATAAGCTATTGTTTGACGTGCAAATAGATTACATAATATTTGTTAACCGGAATCGCTGAGACTCAATGACCACTAATATTCAAATAGGACCAATTCGATGTGGTTTTCGACATTATTTACTTTTATTCATTCTCCGTATACGGTTATTAGTGCTATGTATTTCAATAATAGTTTGAAAAATACAATTGTCGGTTATATGTTTATATATTTAATTTTTTCCTGTAATTTTATAAGTTGGTCTCATTTGAATTCTAAATTTCCATATTTACTAATACTGATGTAAGGTGAATACATACTTTATAATAAAATAATGTATAATATACATTTAATTTAAAAATGAAAATTATACGTTTTTGAATTATATTTAGTAATTTAATAACTAAACTTCATTAAAAACAGTCTGAAATTTATATTTTGCAGTGTAGACATAGTGTTTTTGTATGAATTTCGCCACCAGATTTCTTGAATGGGTTTTTCTTGAACCGTTTGAGTTGGGGACTGTTCCCATAAAGCACATAGTTAGTGCAAGCACAAGCCATAACGCTCTTATAGGAAGTCGGTGTTTACCTCGGAACTACATACGAGGAGAATGGACATATCGGCTGAAATGATCATAATAATTAATTACATATGGCTATATGTTATATGTCATTCAAACTTTATCGATGCTTGTTGTCCCAAAACTGAGTGTTTTTTTTTTGTTTTAATATAGCGGACAACAGAGCAGGTGGTCTTCTACATATATGGTAAGAGAACACCATCGGCCATGTACAACTATGCCACAGTCAGCGTATTTGTTGTGTTGTCGGCTTTTTACGTCAGTTAATCGGCATTTTTAAGGGCTTCCAATATCCTCACTCATTCAGAGAAACACAGTAGAACCGTTTAAAATATAACTATCATTTCACGCTGAGTATTCTGTGAGCACGAGTTATCACTTCGGACGAGCCACCCCAATTAATGCGTCCGCATATGCTTCAACATGGTTCTCAAGTGAATAAGGTTTTTAAGGCATTTTGTGCCTCACACGGTAGTGTGAACAGAGTGGTAACTCTGTGGCATCATCTGCCAGCAGAAGTATTTCTTAACCAACGACTTGGGGAATTTCATAAAAAGAGCCCAGCGATCCTGTAAAAACTAGGGGTATATATGGGCGGAGGACTGCTCATTTATATTAATCCTCCTGCACGGTTGCTATTGTTTCCATGAAAAGCTTTTTTAAGTCATAGAACCATAAATTAAAGTTACAGACTGTTCTCAAACGCGCTCTCTCGCTCTAAGAATATTCTAGAAACTCCACCGGATATAATTGTTTTATGCTATGGATTTACTTTATTTTAAAGTAAGTATTGCTTAAGAATTCATTGTTTATAGTACAATCTATCTTATTCTCAATATAGGATTAAACATTTGTTGATAATTCTATACATTTTGGAACGTTAAAAATTTGATCATAACTTATAGTAATGTCCCTACCTCAAGTCCGCGGACCTTCGGGGTTCCCGATCTGTGTCTGGGTGATCGTGGTGTCATCTCCGGACCATATATAAATGCTAATAAAATCTAAAATAAATAACTGTTTATTTTATTGAGGGATTTCTGAAAACTGTCCTTAAATCCCCACAGATCCGTGGCTAAATCTTTTCTTAAAGTATTCTGTCTCGTTTTTGGTCAATATACCTACGCGAGATAATATTCAAAATTAAGCGGTACTTGTAGCGTGTTTCGCTAAAAGATAGTGGATATAGGTCCTTAAAATTGACATTTTAAAATTGACTTAATGACTTAAGCGGCATCAAAAGCCGGCAACGCAAATACGCGGACTGTGGCGTGGTTATCTATGGTCGGCGGTGTTTCTTACCATAGAAGACCCACCTGTTTGGCCGCTGTACCATAAAAAATTAAGATATGCATGTAAATTAATTAAGCTAAGTTAATTAACAACTTGTTAGCATATTTATATATTATCAATATAAACCTAAAAATAATAAATGATTAAAAATGATAATTCATTGAATTGACATGTATGTAAAAAAACTTAAGTGGATTGATGTATATTATGTAATTAATATCCTATTACTAAATGATGTCCACATCAATTAAAAACGATAAATCAGTCAATCGCATAAAATGTTAAGTACAATAATTTTGGCACTTACATATTAATTTGTGTTAGAATATATCTTAGAGTAGAAGTATTTTGTATAAATAAGATTAATGAAGTTTGTTTTACTAAATCTGTATCCATATATTTAAAAAACTTCAATAACACCCGTGGGAAAGACATGCTATTAGGCCGGCTCATCCGAAGTGATACCACGGGCTCACAGAATACTCAACGTAAAATGGTAGTTGTACTTGAAACGGTGCTTCTACTGTGTTTCACTAAATGAGTAAGGATATCGAGGCCCTTAAAATGCCGCTTAAGTGGCGTAAAAAGCCGGCAACACAATCAATGCGTGGACTGTGACGCGGTTGTTCATGGGCGGCTGTGTTCTCCTACCATATAGGAGACCTGTTGGCATCGTTGTCCACCATATCATAAAAAATATACTAAAATGAGGTGTCATTACATATTCTACTATTTTTTACTCTTTCACGCAGAAAACACTGAACGGATTTTAATGAAACTTGCAATAATAAAGTTCTTACATCAGAATAAAATATAGGATATAATTTTTAATAATAGTGTGTTGATTGGCCAAAACTTATTAACAATTGAAAGCGGTAGGTGGCGTACCGAGCAGAACGACGTCTGCGGAATCTTAACAAATCTTTTATGGTTTATTTTAGATGTAAACTTGACAAAAAACTGTGTGAATTATGGTCAAATGAACTCAGATATTTGCATAATGTGAATTATGTTAATTTAGACTTTTATATGGTCTTTATATGGTCTAGATATTTCAAGCAAGTTACGTCTTTATCAAATTATCTAAGAATGGATGAAAAGTGGGTTGGTATGAGGTAATATTTTTGAAGTTAAAATATTCTAGAGTTTTTGATGCATATTATGAGCACTCCTATAATAGATCTTTGTATATACCTATATATTCTAAATTTGAATGTATTTTTATTGTTGTTGTTGGCATATAAGACTACCGTTATTTGAAGATCGATGGCTTTCGTGTTGCGCAGTTGCGTTACCTGCCTTTTAAGGAATGATACGTTGAAGGCGTCTAAATTGCATTGAAATCGGGAAATAAGCCACTATAAATCAACATGACAGTGTCAATCGTACGAATTGATTTGTAATTTATTAAAAAATAAACAAATAACAGGATATAGGATCTAAACGTAAATTTATTCTTGGCTTGGTTGAATAAGAAACTAGCTGGTTCTATTTGGTGCCTTTTTTCCAGTCGACTCAATTTCAAATTACTATACTGTCCTGCAGGCCAACCGCGGCCCAGTAAGTGCCTCTTTTTTTATTCAATTAGGGAACCAAATAAGCAGGAGCTTTACCTAGGATGAGCGGTCCACCATCCATGGACATCTCCAGCATTAGCTGAGCCTCGGATGCGTTGCAGGACAAACTTAGAGGTGATACGTATGAAAATTTCATTGAAAGACCGCTTAATCTAGGTGAAGCTTTTACTCGTTTGCCTTTGTTTTTGTAAATAACTAGAGGTTCTGTGAACTTCTTTAAAATGTTTGCCCAAAGTATTTTATCTGTCTGAAGATAATTTGAACGTCAGCGAGAATGTAATAGGCGTATTGCTAAATCGATTTTAATTGCTTAGACGATTGAAGTAATGAATTTAGAAGTCCAAATGAATCGTATGCCAGTCGGTTACGGCTGGCGCCTCGATGCACGCTCGAGGAAACTCAGCGTCGTTACCGTCTGCGCTAGAGTTAAAAAACTTGTTACATTTGTACTGAGCAAGTGCTCTTCATAACTTTTTTTTTCTTGTGTATACGAACGTTTACTTTCTGAATGTAACATCCATTTGAATAGTTTTTCTGAAAATTTTCACCCGTGAGTGAGCCATGCTGAATCATATGCTGCGCAATAATTTGGTCGGCTCATCCGAAGTGAAACGGGCTCACAGAATACTCGGTGCATCGGTAGTTGCACTTTTTCGCAGAGTGAGTTAGGATATCGGTGGCCCTTAAAACTGCCCATTAAGCAGAGTAAAAAGCCGCCAACACAACCAATGCGTGGACTGTGGTGCGGTTATTCATGGGCGACGGTGTTCTCTTACCATATAGGACACCCACCTGCTCCGTTGTCTGCTATATAAGTAAAATAATAATAAAAAAAATTATAGTATTTTATTTTTCAGCGGTATGTCTGCAGAGATTATTTCATTGATTAAACTTATCCTAATGCTATCATTAGGATAAGTTTATGTTAAAAGCAAATAAAAACCTATTGTCTCTATATAAAGAGTTTGTAATTTTAAGTAACTCTCATTATTAAAAAGCTTCTAAAATGGAATTAATTGATATATTTGATGCAACAATCTTATATACCATATTAATAATTTATTTTTACCGTTAAATATCTCCTAAAGTACCCTAATAGAAATGAAATGTTTCTTCCATCAAGCTACATTACAGATATAAAGAAATTAATATATTAAAAATGGGAAGATGATATTTAAGTGAACTCATCAATAACACGTACGTCCAGCCGAGCAAAAACACAATGTAGTGTTTATAAAGGTGCATTTTAACGGTACGTTGGCGACCTCGCCCATGGACAAGGAACTTGACATTATCGGCGCGTGCGCACCACGTGCTTATAAGGATGGGCTGCGTACACTAAATACGCTAATATCTTTCTCTTGATTTAAAGTTATGAATTGTTATATAAATGTATTTAAAAATATTTTTTTAATCCGAAGCTTTTCTTGTTTATCTTTCTCTATAAAATATATAAACTAGAATGTTATTTAAAATATACGCCAAAGTTATAAATAAATATTGTGATTTTATTTAATTATTCATTTCCTTAAGATGAATTTGTTTCTCCAGCTGAAATCTTTATTATTGAAATACGATTATAGAATATTATTAGTATATAGAATACTATTGTAAAATTAATTTGAAATAATCTTTCGCTAATTCCATTGTATTAAAATATGTAAGCAATTCATGGAATTCCGTTACAACAATTTCCTTGTATGCACTTAGTGCAGCTTTGATCTTTTCAAAAAATATCACGTTTAAATGATACGGGAAAGCAGTACTTCTAGAGCAATGGGTAAATTGTTTAATTTTTTATAGTATAGCGAACAACGCAGCAGGTGAGTCTCCTATATGGTAAGAGAACACCGCCGTCCAGAGACGGCCGCGGCACAGTCCACGCAGTGGTTGTGTTGACGGTATTTTACGCCACTTAAGCGGCATTTTTAAGAGCCTCCGATATCCTCACTCAGCGAAACACAGTACAAGTACCGTTTCACGTTAAGCATTCCATGATTATTTATAGCAATTGTACAATTATAGCAAATTTAATAATTACGTTATAATTTATTTCAGCATACCTAATAATAATTGCTTTATATATTTTATTTGAATAAAATTAGTGATATAATCAATACATGAAATATTTAAGTATATAATAATTATATAGCATAACTGATTGCATTCATGAATGTCTTGATTCAAATTCCTGTAGCCGCATTTCAATCTAATAACCACTGTATTACTGGGCCTAAGGACTAATCATAGATTTTTTAATTTGAAAAAATAAACAACGGGTTTTTTGTCGATCTTTTCTGCTAATTTCCTTGAGAATCAGTGGTACATAAAGCTTCATAAGAGCTTCCGAGCCAAAATTGAATAAAAATATTTGACATATATTTAGCATTTTGGAGAAATTTTTAGTTAATTTTTTGAAATAGTTACAAACTTTGACGTATTTTGAAGACGAGATGTGAAGATAAGATGATGTGTAACGAATATAGCAACTGAGATTCGTTAGATAACCCCAATAGTTAGAAATCAAGACTTAAAAATATTCACGCAGTGATTTTTTCTAGATCAATTCTTCTAGAATTTTATATAAGTCGTGTATTCCTGAATTCACTTTCAATTCCAATTTTAAACAGTTAAATATTAATAAAAATACTATCTTATTGCAAACATGAAAATTACATCCAACAGACTTTTTGTCTCTTGGACTTTTAAGGCCGACTCGTTCTTGAATAACCGGCAAACTAACCGTGTATATTAAAACCATAATAATGTAAAAAACCTCAATGAGATTGGTGTGTATACTTCCTTTAAGGATAACTAATGATTTTAAGGAGGTTTGAACGCGTACAATTTATTATTTATGCGGCAGCGATTGCAATTATTGAAACAATTAAGCAAACATTAAAATCAGATGTGGCGGTCTGTGTCGATATAATCTTGACGCATAGAAAAAACTAGAAGATAGTACATCACTATTGTCAATGGGCAAGGGCCAGCTTAACCTTGAGAGCGCCGCAGCTGCGGCAGTGATCACCTGCCGACGCCATGTTGCTTTTAGTTATGCCGCGAAACATACAAACATACTTTACTAGTCCACGCCCGACTTTAAGACGTCATACACTGCTTAACAACGTCCAGTCTGTAATTGCCTCATTGAAGATTTCACAGACAACTATAATATGAAAATACAAAGAGTTTTATTACAATGTAAGTTATATACAAATGTAACTTAAGCTATTGCTTTTTGTGAAGAATTTAGTATCGACATTTCATGTAGCAGGCAATTTTTTATATGATTCAGGAATTAATCACTTTATCATATATGGGTTTTCTTATTCTTTTAAAGCTTTGAAAACCTTTGATATAAGTATGTGAGTTTCTCGACTCCTATAAAAAATGTTTAATATTCTGTAAGACTAAATTCGGTCAAAGCTATCCATGATTCTGTATTTTATATATATCTACATTGTAGGTACATATCACGTTTAATAGAAGATTAATTTCAATAGATAGAATAAAAAGAATAAGAAGAATAAAAATCTGGATAAGTCTTTATGAAAATATTTGCTAATTTCTTACAATTATTTGTGGTAAATAAGATAATATTTGATGATTTTCATGCCTAATATTAAATTTTAGGTTATAATTGTTTTATCCTACATTAAAAACAGTGACAAGATTCATCTAGGCAAAACTTGTGTAGGTTCCCTGTTTTCATAATTAAGTATACGTTCAGACTTCATTTTAAAAACATTTAACAATTAATTCAACATAATTTCTTCGTTTAAAATTGAGTTTTTGTCCATACTAAAATGAGATATTAAGAAATATAATATACTTTACCGTCACAAAAACCCACGAAAGTTAAAAAGAACTTTTTCCTTAAGCGTGAAAGTGGCTTTAAGACAATTGAGACGTTAATTAAGATAATTACGTATTAAACTTAACACCGCCATTTCTGTTTTTCTTATTCCGAGATATTTTTGACAGCTCGCAAAGACTTAACAATGACAATGATTGACTAAACCGATAACGATTTTGATTACATTAGAATGTATTATTATTATTATAAAGTAAAAAGAATGTAATAGTTCCTTGAGTTCATCTGAGCTAAATATACCTACTTAAAATCCTATTTCTTCTGCTGAAAATTACAACTGCAAAATACATGTTACATGGCATTCTTATTTTTTTAAAGAGGCTAACAAGAATTATCGAGGATAGTAGTCCACTATCAAACGATATCCTTAGCCCCCGTTGAGCCACTGGTGCGTCACCGGTCTCTAAAATTTGTTTTATTTTTGCCACATCATCGAAGGCGATCAAAACGGTAATATACTAAGCATTTACATATAGTACCTAGTCTAAAATTACATGACAACAAAAATATAGTCAGTTAAATAAATATTTCTATATCTTATTAATATTTCTCAGCGATGGATTTTAACAACTCATCAGTAAAGTAGAATATTTTCTAGTATTTTGTATTTTTCCTATACCTACAAAAGAGTGATCAGTTTATTTCACAGTTCACAGTACATGTGATAAAATGTTTCTCAAGGAGACGGTACATTTTGATAAAAATTTATATTTGAGTTACGTTGATAAGTAAATTGAAGGTGAATCTAAATAGGGTAATTAAATATTTGATAAGTAAGATATTGTAACACTATTGTATATTTTACACCCGTGGGAGAGCCATGCTGAAGCATATGCGGACGCAATAATTGGGCCGGCTCGACCGAAGTGATACCATGGGCTCACATAATACTCAAGGTGAAACGGTTCATGTACTGCGTTTCGCTGAGTGAGTGATATAATATCAACGGCATATCAAGGCAGCACAATCAATACGCGGACTGTGGCACGGTTGTCCATGGGCGGCGGTGTTCTCTTAAGATATAGGAGACCCACCTGCTCTGTTGTCTGCTATACTATAAAAAAATATTGTAATGGTATTATTGTATAAAATATAAAAATAATATCTTATAACAATTTTGAATAGATGCTTGAAAATTTAGGATAAGCGGTGGTCGGCCCATGGATAGCCATAGCTCTTGCAGAGCCACGTGTGCGTTTCCGGCCTTTTAGATGCTCTATTGAAGATCTCCAAGTCGTATCGGTTTGGAATAAACTAAAAATTAAAATGTACAAACATCTAAAATAAGTACATTATGTAACTTAATACACTTTTTACTATAACTAATAAAAAAATACAGAAAAAGTAATTCAAACAGTCTATCCCCGCATAAAATAAATGATGATAGTTAAATGTTATAAAAAATTTAATGTCTGTATTAGAACCCGCATTATAGCGTAAATGCTCTCTCCGGTGGTCTATGGAAGCTGGGATGTATTAAACAGCGGGATGTGAGTCAGTCAGAGATAATAATATCTGATTGTCTCAGCTATTTCCAAAAAGTTTACAATCAAGAAACGAATTTAATCTATTTTAATTACATATTTAATAATCTTCCACTAATAATTGTGTTCATTTCTTTTAGATCTATTTCATACAAAAACTCACGGACTACCAAATCTTTAAACATTTATAATTTACTCAATTCGTTTACAGCGGAATGACAATCAAAAGTACAAGACAAAGAATAGAATAGAATAGAAGAATAGAATAGATCTGCGAAAGATCGTTCTATTTTGTTCGTTTTGCCATAATTGGTGAATATATCAGAATAATAGTTAATATTTTAAATGTATTATTGTAACTTGGAAGACATATAATTGTTAATTAATAAATCACGGTTAGAAATCTAGAGGTTTGTTTTTAATACGACTCGTTAAGACTGAGTATTTCCTGTATCTATATTAAACTTTTTCTGTATGATATCGAAGCCAAAAGTGTTTCTTTCAAATAATATCACATAGATTTATAAACTAAAGTTATATATTGTTCACGACCACGCCCAGATCCGAGAAGCAAAGTCAAGAAAAAACTGCGTTTAATAGTTTTTTTTTAATAATAGGTGTTAACATTAACATTTGGAACTGGATCTATTAATGTCATCTACCCAAGCAATAGTTATGCTTAAGAAGTCTTTGAGGTTGTAATGCGACGTATTTATTATATGTTCTTAATATAATATTTCAATTTAATGGCACTTCTTTTACATTATTTGGTAATTTGTTGAAAAAACGATCTTATATTTAGATATACGTTAAATTTACGTTATATATACGATACACGTTAGCGTAGTAGTGAAATAAGGAAGCTTTACTTCTTATTACAATTTGTAGTTTATTTTTCAACTATTCCAATAATTATATTAAATAAAAAAGTCTACTAGTCCATTTTCCAACTATTGTTTTAAATATATTTAGTAAGAAGGTCTTGATATTTGTACTTTTTCATTTGATATGAATTCTATTTTATTTAATTTGAATTATTATTAAAATCTTCAAGAAAAGATCGTACATATTCCTTAAATGCCAGCAACGCACCCGCGGCTCTGCAAAGACTAGGGAAAGAGGGCCGCTTATACCAGGTGAGCCTCCTGCTCATTTGCCACCATTTCCATAACAAAAACAAACGATTTAAGCAGTTTTGTATAGCTAACTCATTGCTTCTATTCTATTAGAATATTTTATTTCTACTCGTATACGAAGACGAAGGACATCTGCCTAGAACGTGATCTTTAAAAAGCGTATTAAAACTATTGTTGTAGTACAATGCGAACCAGAAGTAAACAGTCTTTTTAAAGCTCCAAAGAAATCATCAATTCTCGAAAATCCCTTGACATCTGCTCGCATATTCTATTAGAGTTTTTCAACTGTAAAAAGTTTAACCCTTTCATGTTAAATCAAGGCGTATAGTTGAAACCTTTGAAGATTTCGCAATTATGGCAAAAAAAATTCTAGCGTCGATTGAAAGTACTTAGGTAGATTTTAGCACTGTAGCTACCAATCTATGACTGATTTATATGAGAAATTGCCATGTCAATTAAATATGTGAGAGAATCCAGTGAATTCATATATGTTCACTGTATAATAATTATATTAATGGGAAGTGTCAGCTGAATTAAACATTTCCCGTTAGAACCGTATAGCTCCCACCTGTACCGTGTACCTTTGCTTAACAGTTTTATTATTAATCAAAGGATTACAGAGAATTGACTGTATTCACATCTGCTTAACGATAAATAGTTTTGTAATAGTCTTTGTAATAGTTTTGTAATAACTTAAAAATATAATACAAAAACATTATTTCTTTAAATGAAACGTACTTATTTTTATTTATAATATATTTTGGTATTTAACTTAATAATAAATTAACTTTTTTTTAAACATAACAGAATCTTTAACTTTAATGCATTACTTTACCGCTTATACCTACAAATTCTACCATATATAAATGTAACAATGAGATATATATAATAAATAAAGGCAATTGCGACATACAAGATGCATTTAATAAATTTACGTTTAAGATTTCTTTGAGATGCTCATGAGAATTCTTATGTAGCTAAATGTGCTATAGGTATATCTTTAATTTAAATATAATAGAATAAAAAGTGTCAACGTCCTGTCGGTCAGAACATGATTATATATTTAAATTAAGCGGATTTTTCTCAGTCATTCATTAATAAATGGTCCATATATGGTCAAGTTCCTGTTGTTAGTAAAATTCATTCCATACCTCACACAGGTATGGAATGAATAGCCGTATGGCTAATTAATAAGATAATTATTAAACAGGACTTTTTATAAGTGCTGCAGCTGCTTATCAAGATACGAAGCCTATTCTTCAAGCAATTGCATATATTTGCTATTATTATAACAGGACAGGAATCCCGTGGTGGTAAGAGACAACCGCCCATGGACAATTGTTTCACAATGCACGCTTTGGTTGGGCCTTTTTTCATGCCTAGGACTACAAACTGAACATTAAGTTCATTGCGACTATCGGTGAAAATCAAAATAAACATACAAAATATATATTTTTGGTTTGATTTTTACATTAATATCGATTATTTATAGTTTAGGGGACAACGGAGCAGTTGGTTCTCCTATACGGTAAGAGAACAATCACCGCCCATGGATAGCCGCGCCAACATCCGCGCATTGGTTGTGTTACCGGCTTTTTACGCCACTAAAAATGATAAACTTATTAATGTAAGAGGATAAAGCATTAAAAAAAGTTTACTCATAACAATTAATGCAAAGACTTAGTTCCTATATTCATTAACAAACTCGCTACAGTAAATCTATTAATTAAATCCGTAAAGCAGAAACAACTTGTGTATGATACGTCTATAAATCTAAACCAGAACCTATCATGCAGGTTTCCTTATTAATCTAATGTAAGATAAAAATACATCACAGCAGTTAGAAATATATTAAATTATATTTATTGTATGAAATTCCTGTTTGCTTCTTTATTACAGCATTTACTCGGTCAATTGTGTAATACGTCAAAATCCTACTACCTTCTAATGTAAGAAGTGTTGCCCAAATGCAAGACCAAGACCACGACCGCCTAATTTTAGCAAGACCAAGACCGACCAAGTAAGACTTCAGCAATAAGAAGACTAAGCCTGCAAGAATTTTGCGTTTTGCAGCTTTTTTTGGCAGTGATTTTTTGAATTTATCATTAAATCTTTAGGACATATTTTATAAATCTGGTTGGTCTCTACTATGGTTATGATAATTCAACCTTCAAATGTTTCTATTCTGATAGGTTTTTCTAAGATCTGAAGTACACTTTAATAAATATCAATAGTTTCATAGGTAATTTCAAGACTTGCAAGACTCTTGCGGCAAGACCAAGACCAAGACTGGGAGCGCAATAGCGAGACTAAGTACAATACCAGGTATATTGGCGCAAGACCAAGACTGGCTAAGTCTTGCATTTGGGCAACAGTAATCAAACTATACAGATTGATTTGTTAATTTGTTATGTATGTTGTATTGTACCGCAAAGCCAATGTCCTTTATTTCAACATTACAAATGTTAAAAAATCAGATAAGCATTATAATAACAATAAATGTTTATTAGTAACAAATATTGGTAAACAAACTTATCGCATGGGTGGTCTCGCACGTGCGACAAGTGATTGCATCCGTGCGTTTTTGGCCTATTGAGAGCTGATCATTTTTCAAATCATGTCCGTTTAACTAAGGATGGTTATGTAATTTTGTCACATGAGAAGGTACCTACACAAAAAGCCGAAGAAACGTCTGTTCATTATCGAACTTTCTATAGAATTACAAAATTCTCAGCGTAAAACGGTACTTATACTGTGTTTCCCAGAGTGAGTGAGGATATCGGAGGCCCTTATCATTATCGGCATAATAGTGGCGCGGTTGTCCATGGGCGGAGGTGTTCCCTTGGCATACACGAGACCCACCTGTCCGCTATACTATAAAAAAAGGTTTATCACTCAAGCTTATTATATTGTTTAAATTAGGTTCAATCAATTCTGTGTATTTTTTCTTTGATGGTGTATTTGGCGTGGATTTTGGTGTATGAACTTTGTTATGTCAAAAAAAAGAGAACCAAATTTGCTTTTCAAGCCGTTTTTGGGGACCATTTAACACTGAAATACTGAATGCTAGCATAGTATTTTATATAATTTTTAGTGCTACTAAACCCGCGTACCTTCAATTTGTAATGGCAAGTCTGCTTTACTTGAACAAATTTCAGCTATTTCTATATACATTTATCTATACTGTATTATAAAGAGATGGTTTGTATGTTGGGGATAATCTCTGAATTTACTGAACCGATATTCAAAATTATTTCACCAATAGAAGTCGTAGTATTTCTGATTAACAACTGTTTTTAACTCAAAAATAAAAAGGCTTTACGTGGTAGATTTGCAAAGTATGACGAAGAAGAAAAAAATCGAACACTAATGTTTCTTACGTACGCTTTCTTAACGATGAGATATATGATAGAGTTCTAGACAAAAGTTGTAGAGATTAATAAAACATATAAAAATTATGCGATACATCTAATTTTTTAATAATTTATATAGCAAAACAAAGTTTACCGGATCGGATAGTAGTGGATTTATGATTAATTTTGTATTGTATAAAATCTACATTGAACACTTGTATTTTGTACAAGGCAAACATGTTGCAACTAGAAAAGGGCGCACCTATCCCTTAAAGGCCGGCATCGCACCCGCGGGACTCTGTAATGCTATATCAAACGGTATTAAATATTTTTTTATGAACCTAATTTGAAGGTAGAGAGATATTTACTCATAGATAGAATTTAAAATATTTGAATAATGAATTAAAGTGTTTTCTTCGAGAATTCGGAATAAAGACCGGCTACTCACCCGCAGCTCTGAAAGGGGTAAATCAGTCCAAGGATGGAGGAACGCTTATCCTAGGTGAGCCTCCTGCCACCGTTTCCAAAAAAAATACAATTTTTCCAATAGTTAATGCTTTGGAAGAGCCTGCTGTCCCGGATATGGAATTAACACCGACAACCTTAAGGAAATTAATATTTTCTGCATACCACATGTAGAAGCAGCTGCGTAGATCAAAACTGTTCGTTTCACGGCAAATCTCTATACAAATCACGATTTTTTTCATAGACAACTTGTGCCCGTATGCGTATTTTTTTCAACAACAGCACGTGCTACGTTTTTATGCGGCTTCCTCTTGCTGGTGGCTTGCATCTGTCACAAGCTGTTATTATCCGGCGAAATTCCCAATTTCGTATCCACTTAGGTAAAGTTGGGAGTCTGTGACGCACGTAACTTGTTTGGGTAATAAATGATGCTGGTCTGGTACCTGCTATTGGCATCTGCGAAGTCTTGTGTTACAAACAAAAATAGACATAAGATCTGCAGCCGTCTCCGCAAATGTATTGGCTTGAGTGTTTTTCAGAACGGCTTTGTAATTGCTCGAACACCGTAAAGTATATTTTTTATGCGCTTCTGTGTTTTGTTTCGCGATATCTTTTTTGTATCTTAATTGCTGCTTTTGCGGGATTTCTCGAACAGGTTTGATAAGATTTAAGTGTGTTTTAAATAATTGTGTACTTTAAGTATGGTAGTCTTAAGTAAAAGTCAAAAGAATCAAGATAATTGCCGTAAGTATCACAAAAAAGTACTGTAAAGTATCTAATGTGATATTATCTCTTATTAATCTAAAAATAAATGTGACGGATAATTAAATATTAATATGAAACAAACACAATTGTGACAGTATGTGTAGTAAGTTTGTCGAAAACAAAAAGTCTCTTAGACAATCGGTAAACTAATTTATCTTGAAGTCATTGGTTATGGGTTCGATCCCGTTTCAATAAAAAAATTAATTTAATTTGTAATATATTGAATCCTTGCAAAGAGTTTATTGTCTCCAGACGAGTATCTTAATACTGTCTCCATCATCATTTCAGCCGTAAGACGTTCACTGCTGGACATGGCCTCCCCTTTCGACCTCCATGC
>DWCF01001625.1:0-28908 GCA_018230265.1 Delias oraia | reverse complement strand
CAGCCTTTGAGAGACTAGAAAACCTAGCTATGCCTGAATTGGTTCATTTCCTCTTCTCGTGATAGTGAATAATTGATAGACCGTACCGTGCGCCGTATTGGCAACTCAATGTCACACGTCCAATTTGCCGACGTATCATAAGTATTGACGTTGTCGAATATTGAAGCCTAGGATAGAACTTTGGCGTGTTGTTCTTTGTTTATTTTTAATTAAACTGGGGATGGGCGGGTCTAGAATATTGTGATGACACAAAATTTACTCATGGCAACCTACACGAACTTTAAGACCTACACGGTTTCTTCTATATTTAACTTATTCTATATAAAGTTCAAATGAGGTGTGAATTTTGTTTTTTATCTTCACTAGGGAAGTCTGGGCCGTTTTGCACAAAAATCTTCATTCTGTTTTCAGTGTTTATAAATTCTTTTAGGTTTTCTACAGCAGTTTGAACATTTTCTCACGTAGAAATTCCGCGTTGAAGTTAATATACAAGTAAATAAGTAGAATAGATATTTTCAACTTGATGGGCCTCCGATATCCTCATTCAGTCAAAAAATTCTTAGTATTGTTATTTGCTTTTTTTAAAAAAATATTCAAAGGGGTCCCATAAGGGGCACTTTTGCAAGTCGATTTAGGTACAATTATTAGTAAAGCAATCATTGGTTCGGAAGATATACCTCTACGAGAAGAACCAACAACAAATTCGTATGGTTAATTTTTTTATAGCTAAATTTACAATAGTGTTTATTCATATACAATTGACTAGTTTAAAAGGTACCAGATGGTGCTTGTGCAGAAGTTTCTATGCATCTTTGTCTTATATCTACTGGTTAATGTTGTGATATCTATCTAGTGGATAACGGGGCAGGCATGGGGCGTGAGATCACCGCCAACACGGACAACCGCGCCACAGTTCGCGCTATGATTGAGTTGCTGGGTGCTTACGTCGCTTTAATGATTTTACTTGATGGTATTATGATTGCTGAATATCCTGATGCAATCAGCGATACAAGTATTTCACGCTGGTATCCTGTAATCCCATGGCCTCTAGACCAGCCGGCTCTATTTGTGCCTATGTGTAAAAAGTTGTTCTCTTTTGCAGTGTATGAAATCGTATGTGGAGTTCGAGATATGCAATGGTGCTTACGAGGTGTCCTGTCCGGACGCGAAGTGCAGCACGAGCATGGCGCTTTCCATCGACGAAATATCGAAGCTTGTCAGTAGCAATCTACTTGAGAAACATATAAAGTTTCGGATTAATCACGGTGAGTTTTTATGACCATATAACCAAGTATATATGTAGTATTTGGACTAGGGATTACCATGGGCGGAGGACAGCTTGTCCTAAGTGATCCTCCCACTCCCGCAAAAATTTTAAATATGATTTAATATTTGCATTTATTTATTTGTTTGTTTTTATTTGCAACATAAACATAATATAAATTAACCTAATTATACCTAGTTCAAGCGAAGTCTATGTAATACAACTAAACATCTTTAAGAAACCTAAATACGCAATTGTAAGTGTGAACCTATATAAATAGGTATATGACGTAAAAATAATAATAAAGACACTGTATTGCACACCAAAGAAATATATACATATGTTGAAATATTATAAAAAAAGAAGTACAATGAGCCTTTCGCTTAAAGCGATTTCTTACCTGCAACCATTGTATGGACTTAGAAAAATAACTTAAAAAATATATACACAGTAGCGCACAAAGGAACACAATAATTTTTACATCGTACACTAAACACAATATAACAAAACATACAAAAATACCACAAACCATACACAAAAAGGAAAACAAAAAGAAAAGACATCGTGGCTTAATTGTAATGTATATGACATACATACATATAGTATCTTGTATACTAACTACAATTTAATAACGCACGGACTAAGAACATTTATAAATATTATTATTGTAGGTACCTACAGACAGTATTGAAATAAAATTTGATTTGATTTTGATTAATGTCACTACCTATATTACGTTGAAAATGTTGTTAAGCATTGATCCCACGGACTCCTAGGGATTCAAGCACAATTTTCTGGTTTTTTTTATTGTATAGCGGACAACGGAGCAGATGGGTCTCTTATATATTAAAAGAAAACCGCCCCCCCTCCCCCCATTAACAACTGCGCCACAATAACATTGGCTTTTTTCGGCCTCTGATATCCTCACTCACTTTGCGAAACACAGTACCGTAAGTAAGAGACCCACCTGCTCCGTTGTCCGCTATACCATTCAAAAAGTTGTGTACTCTGCGTCAACTATGGTTATGCTACGGTAAACTATGGTATTTTAATAATATTTTCACAAAGCTCTCAATGTCATTGTAACGAATTTTCGCGGGAATGTTTTCCAAACAAACTATTATTGAAGAAAATTAGAACTAATATAGAAAATAAATAATAAAAATAGAAAAAGTATCGTTACAGAAAAATATGAAACCTGAATTGCAGTGTAGCTTACATTTATGCCTCACTGTGAAGCATATATCGATTTGGATAGCCAATTATTTCGCACGTCAGCCCGCACTGGCTTTGTACATCGGGGCGGGTTAAAATGCCATCTCTTTGATCTTTAAACGGAACGTTTCTCTATCAATTTAAATTATGTTACGATAATTATGGTTATTATTATAGTTTAGCGGCCTACAGACCAGGTGGGTAAATATGGTAAGAGAACATCGTCGCCCATCACCAACCGCGACACAATCCGCGCATTGCTTGTGTTGCTGGCTTTTTACGCCACTTAAGCGGTATTTTTGATGGCCTTCAATATCCTCACTCAGTCAGCGAAACAGTACAAGTATCCTTTCACGCTGAGTATTCTGTGAGCCCGCGGCGATGTTCATACCTCTTACCATACATGTTACCTTCTCTGTTGTCCGCTATAGAATAAAAAATGCAGGGGTTTAAGCCGTGGTCCGAATTAAAGATTTTTTCAATTTATTCGGGGTTTGAAAGGGCATGATAGTAGCTGGGCGAATGTTTTAATATTGTTTTACCCATGAGAGAGCCATCCTGACTTGCTAATGGAGCCGGCTATGCCGAAGCGATACCACGGGAACGTAAAATATCAACGTGCAAGAGGCACGTGTAAAAGCAATCCTTTTAACAATCTGAAGATTAATGGATACATTCTTCCTCATGAATTCATCCGGGTGTGTTATTCAACCCGTAATCTATCATTACACGACACTCACTAATTATTTTAAAGCTTTTCACGTGACTTTGTTTCCAATTACTGGAGTCGTCTCGTCCGAAGTAGCACGGGGTTAGGGAATACCATCGTAAAATACGTGTACTGTAATTCGCTGAGTGATGGAGGCACATCAACCGCTTAAACGATGTAAAATAAACCGACACTACAAAACGAACGTGAATTGGCAAGGTTTTCCATGGACGGCAGTGTTGTCTTACAATTATGGTACCTTTCAAACACGTTGTCGTTACATATGGCGGTGGTTTTGGTTTTTTATGGTGTTTCCACATTTTTTGGCCACAAACCGAGCTTTGGTTGTGTTGCAGGCTTTATATGTCGCTTTATATCGCGGTATAATTCCTTACAATTAAAGGACACCAGACCCACTGTCGCTATCTATGGGCAACAGGGATCACTTACCATCACAAGTATACCATAGGTAACGGTGATGATCTCTAACCATCAGGAGACCCACCAAACCCGCTGTTTATGTCTATGGGCAGCGGGGATCGTTTACCATCGAAAGACTTGCCCCGTAGCTTTCCCACTATATTGGTTTGAGATATGAAAAAATTATACTCTAGCCAAAATAACAATGAGCGATGCAGATAATTATTTTTCACGTCTATAATAAAATAATTATGACTTCATAGAATGACAAATTACTGCGGAGAAGTGATGTCATAGTTAATAAGTGATAATGAAAACTCGATAGAATTTATTATGTACACATTAGTGTATCATGCAAAAACTTAACACATTGAATATTTTATTATTTGCACGTCGATTTTATGGCGTTTGTCTTAGACAGCCGGGTCGCTGACTCTGGCGTGACACGTGTTAACACTTCTACTATTTATTACGAGTCAGTTAATGCTGAGTATTTTGTTGCTGCTACAGAGCAGAGCATGTAATCATGCCATCGGTCTGCTAATTGTCTATGTATCTCTGTGGGTGGATACTGAGTAGTCAGTACGTTGTGTTACGAAGAAAGCAGTCCTTTGAGAGCCTCGTAGCTTATTGGTTTTAAAAGTGTACCATGAAGCGAGAGTTATTGGGTTCGAATTCTGATGCGGACAATTATAATTTAATTTATATTTTATTCGGTCTCTGGAAGGGCTTGACATTGGCTGGGCGAGTGTCTTAATAATGTCGCACCCGTGGGAGAGCCATGCTGAAGCATGAGCTGACGCACTAATAGGGCCGGCACGTTTTGAAATTAAATTGAAACTGTTTCATACCGCCCATTGGTTACGTAATCCTATAGGTAATGTCCGTTTTCATGGGTACACGAAAGTAAATCAGAGCATAACGTCCTTATTGCATACTAGCATCGTGTCTTCCGCTGACCTCTGCAATTCGTTGTCTAGATTTTTTCATACAATACAAATAATAAAGCCTTAATTCAGGTGCTCCCAAAGTGTGCGCAGCGGCGCCCTGGGGCGGCGTAAAGGCTGAGTAGGGCCGTTGTGAGTCTATGTCCTATCATTATCTGAAAGAAAAAATGTTTACTTTTTATCAAATAGGTAAGTAACATCACGCGCGTCGCCGCAACTTAATTTCAAATTGTAGATATTTTTGTTTTAATGCTTTTTTGTCAAATACGGTGCCGTGACCAAATACTTAAATTATGAGTGCCCCGCGGGCTGAAAATGTGTGAAAAACCTTTTAAAAATCTATGGATTTTTTTTTATTTTAAAGTGTCGCCTCAATGGCAACTACTCTTTGTCTGCGATTCTCGCTTTGGTTGTTTACGCTGCTTAAGTCTCGATATTACTCAACGAAACACTGTACGTACTATCTCAGGTTGGTATTTTGTTAGCCGCGGTATCACGCCACTCGAGCCGGTGATTGAGGTTACCGGAGACCCACGAAATTGTATCAATGAGCGCGGATTACAGCGCAATTGTCCATGGGCGGCGTGACCTCTTATTATCATTCGCCCAGCTTTCCACTATAAAGTAAAAATTGCAATTTTATTTTATAAAATCAGTAATAAATAATTGACTATATCGTTGAGCGAGAGAATTGTCCTATCTCTTCTCCATTTGACCTTATTCGGATGTAAAATTTTCTAAGCACCGGCGTGTGGCAATAATTTCCCCAGAGGTCCGTGACCAAGTCAAAGAGTTCGTTTCGTAACAGAATATAACCTCTTTTTAGTGCATGTGAAGCCTTGTATGGGCACGTACTATTTCGAGTCGAAGGGAAAAAAGGTACCCGTTACATGATTTTTACTTGCAGGAGAGCTTTTGCGCCGTCGCAACGAGTGTGTCATCCTGTACATTATTTTCTAAAAATGTTGAGCTTTTTTTGACGTTTTGTGTAGAAAATAAGTCAAGTTTTAAGTAAAATTTTTCGGAAATATAGGTACTCAAATAAAGAGACGTTTTTATGCTGCTTAAGCGGCGTAAAAGCAACACAATTAATGTGTGGACTGTGGCTCGGTTGTTCATGGGCAGTGATGTTCTTTTACCTTTAAAAGATTGTCCAGTGATATAATCGTAATACTTTATATTCTGCCTAGATTTTGTTCGTTCCACAACTGAGCGATTTTCTAAGGCATTTTACATAGTTTACTACCACTCTGTGGAATGAGCTGAGTACTCTGAGTACACTGAGTACTCGGAGTAATATTCTAAATAAAATTACCGCTATCAGTTCAGCTGTGTAAGAGAGATGCAATTAGTAATGCATTCAGCTATTCATTTTGAAACCATAGATACAACGAATTTTTTGCATCAAACTTCGGTTTTATAAGAATTAGTTTTACAACCAAAAGAAACAATTCAAATGAGAAAACTAGTAGTTAAATGTAAAGATGATATTTTACGATAGTTTTTTTTTAATCTGATGGCTTGTAACTATAAATTACCATGTCAGAAGTCAATGAATCTTATTGTTTTTTTTTTTTTCTTTGATGTGATACAATCAAGATTGAATATTTAATTATGATTAACATGCCATGTAATATTTTTGTAAAACAGCGGACAATGGGATGTCGTAACGGTAAGAGATCAACCGCCCATGGACAGTCGCGGTGCAATCCAAGCAAGGGAACTTCAAAAAAGGGTACTTCAGTGAAATGTTATTTTTACCTGTGGAGGAGCCGTTCTGAAGCCGTTGTCCATGGATGGCAGTGGTCTCCTACCATAAAGGTTGCCTGTTTCGTTGGTTGCTATACAATAAAAAAAACACCACACCCTGAGATTTGGTCGTGTATCTCAAATGGATCATGTATTTCTCGCCTCGCTAAAATCATATGCAAATATGAAGAAATGAACAGTTTTTTAAATATTTATCGTCCACCGTTCGGTACTTTTGTCCTGCCCTTGTCGCTTTTGGAGAAAATTATCGTTCAATTGTCAGAAAGATAAATTTAAATTGCGCATAAAGATACATGATGCGCTATTAAAATTCCTTCAATAAGATATGATATGGGTATTTTATTTAAGTAATATTTATTCGTTTTATTAACACTGATATGATCATACCATATTTTTTAATCATTTTCACCCATTTATTGGGCTACATTTTTAAAATTTTTATAGTGGACAACGGAGCAGGTGGGTGTTCTATATGGTAGGAGAACACCGCCGCCTATTGATAACCGCGCGCAATCCGCCCATTGTTTGTGTTGTCGGCTTTTTACGGCACTTAACCTTAAGGATCCCGTGGCCGGAACGGTCTTTGTAAGATACCGTGACGTCAGCGGTACCGGATATGAACCTCGAGCTAAAAAAATATAACTTATTTTATTAATTTATTGGTGCCTCTACCTGCCCCGTTGTCAGCAATATTAAACAAAATCTTAGCCTTTAGTGATTGTAACCGTAATAGACCCGTTGAGAGCGCAAGAAAAGTTCATTAAAAGTGAAATAAGTTACGTAAAGGTGAAAGTCAAAAGTCAAGATCTGTTGTCACGGCCGTTCGTTGGCTCCAGCGCCGGATGCGGTTGTTACTTGTCGAGATCTTGTTGGCTATATTGTAAGCGTGTCTACACGGGTACCTATATACCTTTAAAATTAATGACGCTGCAATGCGCATAGCAGAGAAAGAAAAAAAATTAAATTACTCGACATAGCACAACAAACCGTCATATTGCGTTATGTATGTAAACTATCGTTCCTCTTTAATTTAGTTAACAATATACAGATTTTTGCTATGTGTAGGTACATAGGTTTATACATAGGCATGATACTTATTTTGCTCAGCATTAATCCTTATGAGATAAGCAACACGCTTATGTATGTCGGATAGATTGTTGTAGTGACAATATTGTTGAATGTCAGACGTCATAAGTAGTAGTTGTCAAAAGTGTCCGATTGTTGAACTTTATTAGATACTATATAACACGTGGCAAAGCCATGTTACGCTAACATACGCTAATGCACTAATTAAGCCGGCTCGTCTTAAATGATACCACGGTATCACAGAATACTCAGCGTGAAATAGTAGTTGTACTTATAACGGTACCTCTACTGTGTTTCGCCGAATGAGTGAGGTAATCGGAGACCCTTAAAAATGCCACTTAAGCGGCATAAAAATCCGGCAACACAACCAATGCGTAGACTATGGCGCAGTTGTCCATGAGCGGCGGTATTCTATTATAATATAGGAGATCCACCTGCTCTGTTGTACGCTATACCATAAAGAAATATTGTTTTAGGGTTGGTTATATGACGTGTTCAGAAGAATAAATAAGTTTAATTATGAACGCTGTGTTTTCTCCCGAATAGGCGAATATACCACATATTATTTATTGCTTACAGAAGTGGCAATGGACGCAATGCGAGCTTTCTGCCCACGGCCGGGCTGTGATACAATTGTCCCTGTGCGGGCCGCCAGCCCAGCGCACTGCCCCAAATGCAAGCACGATTTCTGCTCACAGTGCAACCAAGAGGTTAGTACTTAATTGTCACTTGAAAGGTGTAAGTACAAGGCTAAGCATTGCTTTTTTTATTACTCTAAAAAAACTTTATTTATCAGTTAAGATTTTATAATCATCATCGATTTGGTTAATTTTGATTTTGAAATTTTGGCACATCTAAACAGATGGTTTAACTGCAATAAAAATATAAAAAAATATTTTAATTTTACAAAATAAACTAGTCTTAGATAAACAGGCTTCTTTTAATTAATATTGTTCGTTTTTAACAACGAATGTATACAGGAGAAGTTTTCCACGTATAAAATACAATGTCAACTCTATATAACGACACTGAAGGGACTGAGCGTTTTTATAGCGTTATAAAGAGTTGTCGTTAAATGGAGAGAAGAAAAATCAGTGGATGGAAGACAAACTAAAGCCAATTGATTTCGATGCTTTAGGGAGTTTTTCGTTAAATCGAGGGACGTTACATAGAGTTTACACTGTATATACTCTCACAACTACTATCATCTCACGCGTGAAATGGTAGTTGTACTTGCAACGACTTCTGTGTTTCGCTGAATGAGTGAGAATTTCGGAGGCCCTTATAAATGCTGCTTAAGCGGCGTAAAAAGCCGGCAACACAACTAATGAGCGGGCTATGGCGCGGTTGTACATGGGCGGCGGTTTTTTACTATATAGAAGACTCACCTGCTCCGTTGTCGCTATACCATTAAAAAAATATTTTATAAGTTATCAATATTGTTAGGTTAACATTAACTTTTTAAGTTGTGAAGGTTAACACAACATTACCTTTTATATCCTATGCAAAAAATTACATTTCTTAATTTGAATGTATTTTATTAATATGAACGAAATGTAATGTGGTTTTGAATGCTCAGTGATTTTAGAACGTAATTGTGTAAAAAATTGTATGAATTTAAATACCAAATCTAGTTTATTTCATTGTGTGAATCACCCGTTTGATTCACGTTTTAATACTTTTACTGTCGGTTCTTTTAAAAAAAAAAAATTAAACTAAAATTTACTTTATTTTCAGAGAAACAAATTGAAGTTTTTAATTAATAATATATATTTATTTATTTTCTTAGTTGTTTCTAATGCCTTTTTGATATATTTTTAAAAAATCTGATACTTCTATTTCATTTGTATGTACATCAACATTGCTGGTGAAATTATGCGATGTGTTCGCGCCTCAGTGGAGTCATTACGCGTTCGCCATAACAATGGGACGCTGAACGGCATATAATCGCTTTCACCATACAATTGCACTGCTTACTCAGAGCGATGCTGCTTTCGTATTATATTTTCTCCAGGAAATGCAATGTTTGATTGTATATATATGGTACAGTTGGGGGAGGCTTATGTTCAGCAGTGGAATTGAATGGCTGGTGAAGATGATGATATGGTACAGTCCGATTTTACAAGAATGCCTGTAATAAATGTTTTATTTTGAATAAGCGACACATAGTTAATAATAATTCAACCAGAATGACTTGAAGTAAATAAATCTTTAGAGATTTATTTACTTCAAGTCATTCTGGTAGTATTAGAACTGTATTTATCTCTATCTATAGAAGTGGGCCACGCTTCTATTATGAACATTGTATTCATGCGTTTCCCAATAAATTACGTAACACGTGACTGAGCCACGGGTGCGTTAGCGGTCTTTTAGTGGTAGGTAGGCTCTTTTTTGACGGTCCCCAACTAGTAATGGGTGGGAAATAATTCCGCGAGATTTGTTTCCACAGAGTGGTACCAGAAATGAGCTCTCTTTTAATGAAAAAAGGTCCATTTATGAGAACAGAGTTTACTAATAATTATATTGGTGGTAGCTGCCATGCTGGATTAATATATTGGCTACTTATCTGACTATGTATACTAATGTTTTTGGCCAGTTTTGGCGGGTCCAAGGGTTGCTGAGGATTCATGTTTGGACTCTTTAGGCGGAGTATTGAGCATGACGGTGTCTTTTAAGTAATATATAAAAATCTAACGTTCTTCAGTCTATGGATATACCGTAGTATATTGTTCTAATATTAGGAATATCTATGGATATACCATAGTTTAACTCTATTATGTTTGTGAGCGGAGACTAAAGTCGGTAGGTACAAAAGCAAAACGGCTCCGAGAGGCGCTTTTTGCGGGCCCTTGAGAACAATAGTGAAGCATCAGTGTTGGCAGCGTGCCTCGCACTCGTCTTCAGTAATGTGCCATTACAAGGTTACCCCCTCTATTTCACTATGCGCCACTTTTAAGAAGAGCTTAGCCTACAGGCGCTTATCCCGAGTGCATCCTTGCTGATACAGTCAAAACCTCATTTAGCGACTTTGAAGAATACATAGAAGTCTAAGATGCATGGAAACTTCAGCTCAAGCACCAACAAAAGTAAACCCTATGACTTTCTTGTTGCTTCTTCTCTTAAGGGTATGTCTTCCGAAACAATGGTAGCTTTACAATAGCAATAGTAATTTTTGAGTTTGAAGGACCTTATATTTGCCGACGTTATTTCCGATAGTTTTTTTTATAAGCAATATCAATAGTGCTAGAATTTTAAAAATTAAGTTTTTTTTGTTTTTCCGGGTCAAAAAGCTGTTGGTCGTTATAGGCGATGAATCTCGATAGTTTCGTCATTGTAAGCGATATGCCGCTGTATCTAATGTTTTTACATGCGTTATGTATATTAAATCATTTATAGTCGGAAGAGACCTTACTATCAAGCTGTAATAACCGATCGATCGTTGTAAACAATATGGTTATGATCGGTTTCGACTGTAGGTATATCATTATAAATATTGGATATATTTATAATATCATTATAATATAAATATATATCATTATAATCATTGTAAATATGGCCCTCTCGGTCTACATCAGACTGCTAGAGGCGATAAAGAATGCACCTTCAACCCCAATATGTAAATATTAAATGAAATAGTGGTTTTTACTGGAGGTTAGAATACCTCCAGTAAAAACGTGTTTCAGCGTGGAAGAGTTATTCAAAGTTCCCTTAGTATAGATCAATATATAATATAAAAGTATAATAAAATAGCAATATATAATGTATTATAATTATAAATTTGTATATGAATTATTTTGATAAAGTGCACATGCAACTTTTTGGTTAGTAGAGTTAAGGTGCCGATTTTCAGGACAGTGTAATAATCAACGCACTTGCATTCCACCACACCCACCATGACTACCGGGTCCTAAATGTCGTGTACTGCAGCGATTCCCTATCCGTTTCAGCCGCGGACCCCTAGGTATTCAAGGACAGTTTTCACGGATCCCTTTATAAAATAAACAGCAAATAAATCACCGCGCGACATCGCGAACCCTCGCGGTTTCGTGGACCACAGTTTGGAAAATACTGGTGTAAGCCAGGGACCAGGGAAAGGCCATGGACCTTTAAGTCCGAGATCAATGTTCTAAAGGTCTTTGAACTCGATTGGTTTGGTTTTTAAATCGAATTCAATTAATTGTAAAAAGTTAAAGAACTAATTAACTAAATGTAATAAGTATTTAAATAAAAAAAACAATTAAAACCGAAGGCAACTTAAAAAACTGTCCGGTATGATAATTTCGGTCGATCCAGCATTAAAAGATAACGATTCTATTCCGGTTGCAAAGAATTTAGGAGCGACAAAGCCGATGTACTTGTTGATTTAACTCCTGCTCTTATTAGTCTGCGACACAAATAGGACAGCAACATACTCAGCAAATTGACGTTAACATTTTTTATACAATTTTGTCAGGGATTCATATATTATAACAATGCCCTTAACACACCCGTGACGTTGAACACACAATTGGTCTTGAAGTTAAACACTTCAGATAAGTTGCAGGCCTTTTTTAATGCCGACAATTCACCCGCGGATCAGCAGAGGCTAGGGGTGTCCATGGACAGAGGATGATTGCTTGCGGAGTGCCTCTATTTTCATAAAAAAAACCGTAAAGGTAGTTTTAAGTACAGGCGGCTAACATGTCCACGGTTGAATTAGAAATGTACATAAGAAGCGAAGTGCTTTCTCCTAAGAAGCTGGTCGGTATTATATATTAAAATCTTTATTGTATAGCGGACACACATGCAGGATCACTGCCACCCATAGATAACCACGCGTTGGTTCTGTGACCGGCTTTTTACACCACTTAAGACTTATAAATTGATAAGAGTCCGTTATCCTCACTGACTCTGCGAAACTTAATAGGTACAAGATTATACGCTGGTATTCTGTGAACCCGTGGAAATTAGGTCAGCATACGGTTGTCTCTCCCACGAGTAATTATTTGATTACGAGGTGAAATCGCCTTCAAATTGATTCATAATATTTCAGCATTTACTTTATTCTTGAAATTAGGTTATTGAAATCTCTCTGCAGACTTGGCATAATGCCAGTTCTCAAAGTGAAGGTCTATATCAACGAAAATGAAATTTATAAGTCAACATTTTTCAGCTGCACTAATACAATTGTTGACTCTGTCTTATCATATTAATACGTGAAATGTTGTACACTTTTTAAGAATTTCGTTTTATAAATGTGAAATTTAACACATAGCTCTGTGAGGGGTACTAATTAATAAAGGTAATTTATAAAATGTTTCTTGTAAAAACAGTTATACCGACCTCGGAATGTCCTAAAATTAATTAACCAATAGAAATCTCTCACTCTGCGAAAGAAGTACCGTTTCATTCTGAGTATTCTATGAGCCCGTGGTATCATTTCGTACGAGCCCAATTGGTGCGTCAGCATATGCTTCAGCATGCGTATTGCAAGCGTAATTCTGATGTATGAGTTATATCATTACGTTTCATTTGTTTATTTAACCGATGGCAACCAAAGGAGGAGGCTCATTTAGGAGGCAAGCGGTGCTCCGCCCATGTTCACCCAAATCAGAGCCGCGGGTACAAATACAAACCAAAGTATTAATTAGTAAAATTTCAAAATACCAATTCTTGGTATTTAATAAAACAGTAGTAAATAGTGATTTGATTTTTGTTAAATGATAAATATTTTGCTATGAATACTTTGAAAAATAAAAAATTATATTATATTGAAATAAATGATATAACAAATTGAATATAGTATGTTTCCATTTTATGTTCTAAGTAATAGAAAATAATGAGTAAAATGCACCCAACTTCAGTGTTTAAAGTAATTTTATACTTGAGTTTCGTTTACCGTCGAAAATGAAGTTACGGCCGAACTTTCAACTTCGGCCGGAGAACCAGTTTCGGTCGGACTCTATTTATTAGTAAGACAACTTAAATAAGCTTAAAATAAACTTAAAAAATTAAAAAAAGCTTAAAATAAACTTTAAAAAGTCTAAAAAAACACTTAAAATATTAATTTAAGTTGGTATACAAAGTCGAATGTTTGAATAACGAAATCTTTTTTTAATCTGTTAAAAATCACTCGTCGCTGAAAGATGAGGCCGAACAACTCCGCTTGAATTTAAATGAAATGATTCATTATTTCATTAAATGTTTTCAATGCCTGGTCTTATTCACTATGGTTAAGTATAAAAAATAAACAAAGCAATGAACGATTTTTAAGAGAATAAAGTTTTTTTGGGGTTTGGTTAAAAATAGTGGAGTTTTTTTTTAGTATTTTAAAGTAGATGACGAAGCATACATGCCTCTGTTGGTGAGAGAAACACCATCACTACTTGTTTGATTGTGTTGCCGCCTGTTTATGCCGTTTAAGCGGTATAACTTTGTGTGCAACTAGTAATCTCTCTCAGCGAAACTGTACAAGTAATATTTCGAACTGGTTTCTGTGATACCAAGGAATGACGAGCTGATCCAATTAATGTTTCCATGGCCTGACACTAGTCCGGCCACTACCAAAGTCTGCCAAGGCCGAAAAAAATTGTGTATCTCTTCGGGTTACGTTTTACAGTTTACAAAGTGCAATCAATAAATTTAAATTTAAATTCTTATCCAGCGGTTAGATTCAATTAAGAGCCAACTAAAAGTGATTAAATGAGTGCAAGAGGTCTCCATTGTACGTGGAGTTAATGAGGTTAATGCATTCATTCGTCTTTACGTTTCTAGTTTGTTTCTGTGGGAGTGGGAATATTTAAGAGCTTCGAGGCTGAGCTGTCTTGACGCCACGGGCATCGCCTTCGATGTCTTGTACGAATGGAGAAATATATTTTTTTTATTTCGGCATTTGGAAGACTTGACAGTGGCTGCGCGAGTGTCTTAACACTGACTTATCCATGGGAGAGCTATGCTGATAATTGACTAATTGAGCCGGCTCTTCCGCAGTATTACCGGCTTCATAAAATACTAGCACATACTGACTTTCGCTGATTGGGCGAGTATATCGGACGCGTGTGGAATTATGAACGGTGAAATCTGATCATAGACAAGACCCGCCAGTACTATTAACCGGTATATAATAAAAACATGAAAAGAATAGTCTATTATCACATATCTGTTGTATTTCTTCTATAGATACTAATAAATAATTAATGTTATTCCAGTGGCACGGTGGGATAACCTGCGAGGCAGCGGCTGCGTCTTCGTCCATGGGCGGCGCCGGTGCGCCACTACTGGCTGACTCGGATCTGATAAAACTCTGCCCGATGTGTCGTGTACCCATAGAGAAGGACGAGGGTTGCGCGCAGATGATGTGCAAGAGGTGCAAACACGTGTTCTGCTGGTATTGTCTGGCGTCGTTAGATGTAAGTACTTCAATTTGGATGTCTTTTTTTCTTGACTTTTTTCTAGAGACCGATACGCAATTCTTTTATAGTTAAATTCTACATTTTAATCTAGGTAAATTACTACTAATTTATGACAAAATACTACTTTTACATAATGAAATTTAATTTTATAGTAAATTTTTTGCTCTTTTATAATAACAATGCTATTCTTTTACATTAATGTTTTTATTTTTCTTGATAAAATGGTAGTCTTATAATAAATTCTACTTTTCTGTAAGAAAATAATACTTTTTATAAAAAATGCTATTTTTATATAAGAAAATTGTACATTTTTACAACGAATGCTACTTTTATTTAAGAAAATGGTTACAGTAAACACTTATCCCACATAGTTTCTAAAACCAGATCTTTTCTTTTGCTGTTTTATCTCGTTTGGCACGACAAATAATTGTCACCGAGCGAAGGATAGCGATATTTTAGATCAAGTAAAGCGACGTTTTATAGATAATATATAAGATAGACAGCTGCTAGTGATACCTGCTGATACTGATTCGTCGTTATCACCTCGATGTTTGTCGTTCCACAACTGAGCGTTTTAAGGCATTTTGTGCCGCGCTCCACCCCTCTGTGGAATCATCTGCCTACAGGGCTTTCTAAACAAATACGACATGGGGACCTCCAAGAAAATAGCGTACATATTCCTTAAAAACCGACAACGCACCCGCGGCTCTGTAAGGGCTAGGGGTGTCCATGGGCGGAGGATCGCTCAGTGATGTGAGCCGCCTG
Organism: Delias oraia; assembly: GCA_018230265.1. Lineage (NCBI taxonomy): Eukaryota > Metazoa > Arthropoda > Insecta > Lepidoptera > Pieridae > Delias > Delias oraia. Next base: position 13,341 of record DWCF01001625.1, on the reverse strand, counting down.
CACGTTTGCCACCATATCCATAAAAAAAAACTCTCTCTTCGGTAAATGTTGCCTTAAATGCGCATCGCAAACTTCAGGTTTAATCATTTTACAACATATTTGATCAAACTCTGAGATTATTAATATATAAATTAACATGTCTCAGTTCTGTCACGGCTTAGCCCATGATGTTTCCATGCGGATATAATAAAAATAAATTGCAAAGTATCGTCTGTCTGTGTCATTGTACAGTGGTAATATAGAATTTTTATTGGCAATACCTTTTCTTTAAAATGGACAAGTGCTAATATTTTAAGAGGTTATGTTATGGTTGTCGGTTTTATTGCCATAATATTTCTACTTGTTCGTTCCTACCATGCACATGAACAGAGAACTGCTACGCATACCCCTTCCACGGCTTGTTTTAGCCGTGTTTTATTCTAACGTTAAGCCGTCCTCGCAAAAACGGGTCCACTAATAATTCCGTAAAATACTCATAGTTCTTGTAGGTGGACGTGGAGTTTATAAATATAGACATAACATGAAAGTTATTATTTCAAAATTTGAGACATTCATAATTGACTACCTATGCTAATATTAAAGCTGGAAGGTTTGTTTGAACGCGCTAATCTCAGAAACCGCACTGATTTGAATAATTCTTTCAGTGTTGGATAGTCCATTTATGGAAAAAGGCTCTCAGTATATAATATTAAAAAAAATAGGGATCACTGCTACGAATCCAATAATGTGTTAAAATATGACCCTATTGAATTGAACAAAACAATGTACTACTTTGCAGAATAAATAGATAATTAATTATAATATATTTAATTTAAAAATTAGGAACCTAAACACCTATAATGTAATTCAAGGTGTAAAAATTACCAAGTAAATGACCGAGCAAAAAGTGTTTTGTGTGTGTTAAAAATATTATTTCTGCTGTTTAAATATCCGTGAGAGGCCGGGGTGAGATTTGAGAAATAAACTTTGGAAATGAATTTGACCTTATAATATTATGCAAGCAGCTACTGATACTAATTAATTATTATTAATATTTATGTTTCCAGGACGACTTTCTACTTCGTCACTATGATAAGGGACCGTGCAAGAATAAATTGGGACACTCACGCGCATCGGTACTGTGGCATCGTGCGCAGGTAAATACTATTTCAAGGACAGTGCTCACGGTCCCTTTAATAAAATAAACAGCAAAAAATATCAGATTAGGTATTATTATTAGCATTTAGGTACATATGTATGTTGCAGAGATGATACCATGGACCCCCTTACACATACTCGCGGCCCACAAGTGGGAAACACTGCTATAACACATAATATTTGTTTAATTTTAACAAAAGAAAATATGTTTAATTTCAGGTAGTTGGTATATTTGCTGGTTTCGGTTTGCTGCTACTAGTCGCGAGTCCGCTGCTGCTGCTTGCGGCGCCTTGCATCGTTTGCTGCAAATGCAGGTTAGATACCTTTTGAAAATTAATATTTAATACTATTCCCATCAAATCTTTTCTCTTTATAATAATAGTATAGATAAAGTCATATCAAACACTTATTAATCACTATGTGACTTTTTTATGAAAATAAGGAGGCAAACGAGCAGGAGGCTCATAAATAAGTGGTCCTCCGCCCATGAACAGCCCCTGGCATTGATGTCTACTAATAAAATCCCCAGCCATTCTGCATTACCGGGGCTTTTCGGATAAGTGTTTATTGTTTGAGGGCTCTCAATAATTGACCAAATTGATCAATACCAATTTGGTCAAGTTCGGAATTTGGTATGCATGGTGCCCAAGAAACTTTAAGAACCACTAATCTGTTAATGTTTATGTTTAAAAAAGGATTTGTTTCACTTATTACAATAATTTATTAATTCGTAACTAAAATTAAGGACTAACCTTTTTTACAAAAAAGTTGTGATACAGTGACCTTCTCAATTGTATGTATGGTGGCCTTATTTATTTAATTAGTATTTTTTTTAAATGAAATACGTGGCAAATGAGGCTAACTTATGATAAGCGGACCTTCGCCGAAGAACACCCCTAGCCTGTGAAGGGCTTGGGTGTGTTGCTGGTCTTTAAAGATTAGGAATGTTGGTTTTTTGTAGGTCTGCAAGTCGTATTGGTATAGTATGCCCTATATGCAGCATTTATTTATATTTTATACACAATTTATCCTTTTACCTAAACCGAATTTCGTTTGTATCGATAACGTTATATACCTAAAAATAATTGATCAAATTGATTAAGGAAATGTTTCTTATTTCAGATTGTGCAACCCAAACACAAAGAACCTAGAGGAAGTCGACGAAATTGAGAGCATAAGTCCCGGCCGCGAAGACGACGAGTCAACGACGCGGTATCTCGCCGACTGACAGTTTTAACATGGATTAGACTTACAACTACCCTCATATTTTTTTACAACCACCCTCGCGGATGATCTCTCGTCTGACGATACAATTTCGAGTTAGTTACACATCGTCGGTTGATAGGTTTTTTTTGAGACGGGGATAAATTAAATCAGAGTGATTAACGTTTTTTTAAGACTGCAATTATATTGTATAGCCAAGATTGGTTTTGTAACATAGTTTTTGTTCAAATACTGGACTAGGAGTTGTGTTATTTATACGAATTCAATATCCCTCAATAAACCTACTTTACTTAATATCTCGTAATTGAAAATTAAAATACCATATTTTATTAATTAATCAAAGCTACTAACATAAGGTGTGTTATCAATGTAACTATATTTTTAATTTTTGTCATATCTAAAGAAAAATACATACATATTAACAAAATACAAAAATAAACTTCAAAATTAAAAAATAATATTAAGTATATATACTTTTTGACAATACAATCAATTGCGTATAAAAATGAGTCTTTCTTTGTTCACTCGCCTTAAAATTACGATTGAAACAAAAGGTAGACTAATTAAACTAGGCTTATTGAGGTTGTGTGATTAAAATTAATTTTGTATGAGAAAATGTGATGGTAAAAAATATTTATTGACTATTGTTTAAGATCTCGGTAATAAGATATGATTTTTGCTATGATGTTTAAAATTATTTAAAAAAAAACTTAATTTTGAAACACAGTTGCAATGCTACATAGAAGAGCGACGGAATGGAGAAAAAGTAATCGAAAAAAGCATTTTCAATTAGATTAATTTTAATAATCATTTTACGGATAACCAGAAAATAGGACGAATCTTCAAAGTTTATTTTCTAAATTGATAAAATATCATAAAACTTCTAATTAAGATTTTTAAGTATGAATTGTTAATTTATTTAAATCACTGTATAAAGCTGTAGGGTCCAGCAGTGACATCGTAGATATATAAAGATTGGTCTTCCTATTGGATTTGGTATTATGTTTTTAATAAAAACGCGACAAATATAGTATGGGTGGATATGATTTTATTAGTATTTAAATGGTTTTTAAAAAAAATGTTTAGTCTGTCGTAGAGCTGCACGACATGGCCGTCGAGATATGGTCATATGTCAACACTCCCGGATGTGTCAAAAGTTGTTTTTTTTTACTCTCCGGACGTTAGGATACAGGCATTTTCACATTAATATACCATAGTAAAGAGGTGGTACCGTTTAATAATATATATACGAAGATTGATAATGATTGTGGAAAGTATGTGTGTAAGCGAGAAATTTTATGAAAATTTACGAATAGAACGTGACGTTGGGATTTTTGATATCAAAATTAGAATTTTAAAGCGGGATAAATCGATACAAAAAAATATAAATTGAATTAAAGATAAAACAATTTAGATAAAACTTTGCTATGGTCCGTTCACTATAAGTCGTCCACTGACTTAATATTGGCACACTAATATTTAATATTGAAAAGACAACAGTGCCGATATAAAATCAGGGGACAACTTATAGTGAACGGACTGTAAGAAGAGAATTTAATCAGCAATAAATCACCAAAGACATTCAATTGTAGATATCCACACTGCCATAGACAACACTCTTTGACTATATTTTACGGATTGTATAAAAAAATTGAAATACTAATACTAACTTCGTTTTCGTTTATTTAAAAAAAAGTCACTTGTTTAAATAATATTAGATTTGATCACGTTTGCGAAATGGTGAGACGAGTAAGACCGCTGATATTGCAATACTGAAATACATATATTACGTTAAAATTATTTCGTTCTTAGAGTAAAATATTGCTTTGACTGATTGCGTATGAGACTGAATAGTTTCAGAGCGTATAAAGAATCTTTATAAAAATTCTCAAGATTGAATATCTGTTTGAACTTAATAATGATTGATTCCGGTACCAATCACAAAATAAAAACACTAAATTACGGAAAAACAGCAACCATTTTGATTATAGATATTGAATTTTGTCGCTGTAAGCGTTACATACATTTGTCAATACTATGAAATAAGCTAAAGTATTTATAATCTGTCCCAAAAAAAATTCAATAACAATATAAGAACTGTTTTAGTGATCTCGCATTGTACTTATCTAGGACTGGTTAAAATCTTGAAATAATACAAATGAATGTTAATATATTATTAAAATATTAATTAAATACTTAAAATTAAATGATGGATACTTACTATTTCCGATAAAATTAGCGATATATACTTAACTTTGATAACAGTTATGCAGAGATTGCACTGCCCAGTTCATTAAAAACCGGTAAAAAATTAAAATTCTTTTTAGATTCATCCGTTAAGTTGTTAACCGGTCAGTAATCTGTTCATCATAAATCATACTGTTTGGTAATATTCAAATTATTTTAATAACTTAAAAATAGCGTCGAATATTATCACAAGTTAATATCGTGTAATGATAATCGGGGTTCTGAATTTACCAAATGCTTTTAATATTAAGATATTTGTGTTGCATATTTTTTTTTGCATTGCGTTAAGGTGTAATTTATAATCTAAAATATTCTCAATTCTATTCTAAAATGTCTCAATGGATCAATGTTTAGTTGCATATTTCAAGTGATAATGAACTAAAGTTCGATTATTGGGATGTATTATGAATGCATTGATCCATTTTGTAGTTTTTGGTAACCTCCATAGAATAATCATCATATATTTGACGCGTAGCGACTGTAGAATAGTTTTTACTTTAATAATAAAAGTGACTGTGTGATCAACAAGAGTATTTATTATACAGTGAGCAAAATGATGTATATTTTAAATTTTAATTAATTTGCTCACTGTTTATGTCTTAGGGTTGTTTTATGAGACACTCAAAAAATTAAAATTTATATTCAAATATAGAAAAATCACCATTAACAAAATGATCCGCCATATATTGAATTCATTTGTGATAAAAAAATGTGATAAATAAAAAACCGCTCGACCGATTTTGTGTAAACTTCACGAAAATCTATCTACTAAATAGTCCAAACAAAGTCTAAACATTTCGTTTGGATAGATTTTGATTTATAAATTTAGAAAGAAAAATGGCATTGAATTTTATATGTATAGATCTATACCGAAAGGAGCTAATCATTACAATAGAGAAAGAATTTTTAAAATTGATTACCATTTTTGGATGAATATTTTCAAATATAAAAACCTACTACGATAAATATCTCATAAAACGAACCTAAAGTGTGACAAGTGTAACTGCAATGCAGTCAGAATCAATTCATATATTTACACGTTATTTTTCTAATCACTTATATGAAACGAATACAAATTTATTGTAACGCACTGCTTCCCATGTGTGTGCGCTCACAAGAGCCTTAACATAGTAACATAATAGAGAATTTTAATATTTAATTCTTAATGTAAATAATTGTACTTAATATGGGGTTCGATGTAATGTCATGTTTAACTCTATATATTTTCAGTTTATTGTGGGCTTTCCATGTGTATTATAAAATCTATAGAATTTTTTTTTTCAAGCTACGATTCAGCAAACCACATGGCCATGTTATACTTATAAAACGTCCCCTTTTTCGTATTAAAATTCAATTAATTAAAGTGAATATTTGGTCTCATTATCTTTGTATGTCCATGATAGAATTAATTTAATACATATTGGAAACCGAAGGAAGGCTTTGTGCTGTGTCAAAACTGTATAAAAGATTATTGCATTCTCAGTTGATAATAGAATGAGACATTGTGGGAGGTTACTGTAAATGTTATCACAATTTTAAATTCTTCATAAATTTCAAGAACTTTTTGTCTAACGTTGATTTCAGATTATTCTCATGTAAAATAATATAAATAATACATTTACTATATTTTAATTCTTATGGTAACCTCAGACCTTCTACAATATAATTTGTTCTTCAATTCTAAGGCTGTAGTCATTACAATCGATCCTCATTAGCTTGTTGTAGCAAGCTAGATAAAGCATTTGTAGACTTATCAGAAAAATGTCTATTTGTAAGCTTCTTAGATGTAAGCTATTAAATTTAGTTCTCAATATTAACTTTATTTACGTCCATTACAATTTAATACTTGTTGTCTGTCATTACGAGACAACATTAATTGACTTGTATTATAATTAATATGGTTTTTTATGGAAGGCCTGTTTGTTGCCGGCCATACAGCCATCACAGCTTCACACGGTCTTTTAGGGCGAGCCATAAACTCGCCGTGTATAAAAATATGACGTGCGTCCCTCTCTACTGAGATGCGGATCAAGAAACATATTATTCTAAACAGTGGCATTACTTACTATTTTCCAGACACTAATTTCTTTATAAATGGATGAGGTGCAAGGTTTTTTTTTTTTTTTGTTAAATAGGTACAATCTAAAAAAACTTAATAGCCTGTTGACTGAAGGATTCATTTTACCAAGAGGAAATGCATATGGACAGGTGTGAAGCATTTAATATACTTACTGAATGTGCTTTAGGAATTTTAAGAGCAATCATTGGCCCTTTAGTTTCTCATTATTATGTATATATGAAAAAACAAGATATTTTTTGTTATTAATATTTCTAAATGTATTGTTTATTTTGTTAAAAGAACATTACTTTCTGTTGATAGATATAAATAAAGAATTTTTGAAGACTCAAAATAAATTTTCTTTTCACCTTGTAATTATGTATTATTTTTTGGTAATACAGATTATGTATCTAATACAATATATAAATAAGAAAGTGCAACAAATGAGCTTTATAATTTTTTATTGCTAATACAGATTTATTTACAAAATTTATTACACTACTATTTTACTAGTATATTTTACCACTTTCTAGCAAGGCCAGCTGTTGAATCAAAAAGCAACGGATGTTTAAATTCACCTCTCATATCAACCATATAATGCATAGCATGGCTCTTCACTTTTAAAGGAATATGAACTTTAGCAAATTTCCTGTCTTCCTTGCAGCATATATTCTCTATTGGAACTTTCATTATTCTATTTTTACCAAATGGTGTGTATGTAACAAAGGTAATATGCCTACCACCTTTGTTAAGAATCAGAAATCTGACTGATTTAAGTGTATACATCCATATCATTCCCAATGAACCAGTACCTGAAATTATTATAACTTATTTTTGACAAATATCTTAATCACAATCATCATTTAGGCTGTAAGACATCCATTGCTAACTATGTCGAATCACAATAACATTAGGTTAATAATTTTGTTCTAGCTAACAAGTAAGCCTATTAAATTATGAGGGCTTTTGCTTTTATTATATGAGAAGATTGGATAATTACATACCAACAAGCAATGCGATGGATCCTAATGTATTTTTGTACTTATTTTCACCAAGATTTATTTTCATATACCAAGGGGTTTTTTCATTAACAGTTGAAGGGTCGACAGGTGTGTCTCTTAAATTTTTTAAAGCGAATACACCTAAATACGTCCAAAACATATATTGCATTACGGCAAATACATTCATGTACATAAAATACTTTGGATTTTCATATTTATACATTATTACATCCTTAGCTACTTTGGTATTAACATCGTGAATTGTTTTCGTAATTGTAGAACTCAATCTGACATTATTTTTACTTATATGATATTTTGTAGAATATCGACTAGCTGAAGCGGTCCTTTTCAATATTGCAAACGAGAATGATAACAGCATATTAACTCTAATTTTTCTCAACTATTATAACGATTTTAAAATAAACATAACCTCAAACTTACAATAATATTACTTACATATAATATAATCAACTAATAAGAAAATAGCTTCAAAGTTATGGCTATGACAGTATTAAGGATGTGTTCCGATGTATAGTGGTGGCAGTGTCTATCGAACACAGCCGTATTGTATTAAGCCATAGGCAAAATTTCATCGGTATCACCTCGATGTTTCTCGTTCCACAACTGAGCGTTTTTTGAAGAATTTTGTAACACGCACCTTAAAAAATCCAAAATCCAGGATTCAGTTTTTCCACGCTAGTAAGATAATCTTTAAAATACATAAAGGTTAAATATTAAAAATACAACTAAAAATAAATAATGCCATATTTTTAAATGCAAATATTGATTTGAATATGGAAACTATTTGAAAATAAATTCTTTATTTTCATTATTCATTTATCTACATAAAACATTAAAATGTTAAATACTCACTTTTATATTGAACAGTAATACTTTAATTAAACGATTGAAATAACATCCAAACTAAAATAACACTTAAATAAAAAATATCACGTATACATGCTGAACTTTACAGGTTGGTTACTTATTTGTACAAGATGATGCATTTACGAATATAAATGTAATGCATATTATATTAGCATGTTGGTGACGTGAACTCATGAAACTATACCCATCCATACGTACAATGCGTACATGATACAGTCAGAGATATTTAAAATATTAGTTTATATGTGTATACAGGCCACTGCGCTTGCCCTTGTCTGGCTACTCATAGCTTCAGATATACTAATAGCATTAGAATATCGGTGGCGCGAACCTATAAATTTTTCCTCTCCAAAACCGCTCAACGCGCCTCAGGAAGTTTTCATTTCAAAAAAATTGGTAATCATATTTTATTCTGTGAAATCTGTATTCATAGAGGTTAGAAGATTTAATTTAAAAAGTTAACTGTAGTTTGTACTTTGTGAGCAACTCGGCGTCAGGATAAGTACGGTCGTGTTATATCGCGATATTAAAACAACAATGTTGTTTCGCAAAAGTTATTAACATTTGCTGTGATATTGTCTTGTATTCAAGGCAAAGTTTTAAAAGCGTTGATCGCGCACGTTTTATTAGTACAACTTACAAGATGGCTGATATAAAGGTAAGGCACCTGGATCTCAGTCTTGGCGGCATTTTGAGTAACGGTCATGTAATTGTTTTTGTTACAATATAATATTTATATTGTCTTATACTGAAATAAAATTAACTATCCCTGAATAAAAAATAAATTTGAATGTACATTAAGAATTGATTGGTTACGAGTTTGTTTGTAATGTATACAAATTTTCAATTCATTAAAATTATGCTTATTGTATATGATTACCTTGGTTTATGGAGGGCGGACCATTGCACTGTTTTTCTATTTATATCATTCTGAAGACAATTTAATGCATAGTAATAGAATATATTAAGGTATGATTGTTTGGTATATTGTTTCTTGAATTATCTTTAGTTTGTGAAAGTAAGCTTGGGTTCTCTAACCATACTAGAAGATGGAATGTAATATGTTTGGTAGCATATTTTCTATTAGACTACATTTTCATATGGACAGATACTGAATTGATAAAATATTAATAGCAGTTGTTTCATGCTGCCTATATATGTATTAAGGAGAGTAATGGATCAGATAATATTAAATAGGTTCTTATTTTTCTTATATATAATTTACATGTTATTTATTTATATATTATGTATAATTATTTGAGATGTTAAGATCTTCATAGTGCTAAATTAATTTCAGTCTATGTTTCAAAAACTGAACAATGGCACCCAAAATGGTACAGCAGAGAGTGCACCTAAAAACCAGAAGGCTACTATTGAAAAGATTTATCAGAAGAAATCTCAACTTGAGCATATTCTACTCAGACCTGATACCTATATTGGATCGGTAGAAAGAACAGTTGAGACTATGTGGGTATTTGATAAGAGTAAGGAGTGCATGGTGCAAACAGAACTGACATATGTACCAGGTAACCTATTTTTCAATAGTGTTTAAGTACCAAATTTACAGTAATATAGTGAACATGATTTTTGTGATGGAGATTCTGAAGTAGGTGTCATAAAGTGAAAGTCCATTCTTTATGCAACATATATTTATTGATACTTAATTGTTTATTTCAGGATTGTACAAAATATATGATGAAATATTAGTAAATGCAGCCGATAATAAGCAAAGAGACTCCAAAATGGATGTAATAAGAATTGACATCAATCAAGAACAAAATACAATATCTGTTTACAACAATGGATGTGGAATTCCAGTAGTAATGCATAAAGAGGAAAAAATGTATGTCCCAACTATGATCTTTGGACATCTCCTGACATCCTCAAATTATAACGATGAAGAAGAAAAAGTGACTGGTGGCCGTAACGGTTATGGTGCCAAATTATGTAACATATTTTCCACAAAGTTTACTGTTGAAACTGCCTCAAAACAATATAAGAAGCATTTTAAACAGACATGGGGTTCCAACATGACTAAAGCTTCTGAACCAAAAGTTAAAGAATCGGGCAAGGACGATGATTTCACAAAAGTGACGTTTAGCCCTGATTTGTCTAAATTTAAAATGGAAAAGTTGGAGGATGATATTATCTCTTTAATGTCTCGACGTGCTTATGACGTAGCTGCATCTACAGCTGGTGTGAAAGTCTACCTAAACGGGGAAAGAATAAAAATTAATAAGTTTAAGGATTATGTAGACTTATATATAAAAGGTAAAGAAGATGAAGCTGGCCAACCACTGAAAGTTGTGTATGAGAAAGTAAATGAGAGATGGGAAATAGCTCTAACTCTCTCTGACAGGGGTTTTCAACAAGTGTCTTTTGTGAATTCCATTGCTACTACTAAAGGTGGTAAGCATGTTGACTCCGTTTCTGATGGTGTTGTCAAAAATGTCCTTGAAGTATTGAAGAAGAAAAATAAAGGCGGAGTTAATATTAAACCTTTCCAAGTAAAAAACCATATGTGGATTTTTGTCAATTGCCTCATTGTAAACCCAACCTTTGATTCACAGACCAAAGAAAACATGACCCTCCAAGCAAAAAGCTTTGGATCAAAATGTAATTTCTCTGAGAAATTTATTACGGCAGTTACTAAGAGTGGCTTAGTAGAATCAGTCTTGACATGGGCCAAGTTTAAGGCTCAGAATGAACTTGTGAAAGCTTCTGGTAAAAAGCAGAGCAAGATAAAAGGTATACCTAAATTAGAAGATGCTAATGAAGCGGGTACCAAAAATGCACATTTGTGCAGTTTAATTCTTACTGAGGGTGATTCAGCTAAAACATTAGCTGTATCGGGGTTAAGTGTAGTCGGCAGAGATCATTACGGAGTGTTCCCATTGAAGGGTAAACCTCTTAATGTCCGTGATGCATCTCATAAACAAGTACTTGAAAATGTTGAGATAAATAATCTCATAAAAATTATAGGACTTCAGTACAAAAAGAAGTACAACACAACTGACGATTTGAAATCGTTACGATATGGAAAAGTGATGATAATGGCCGATCAGGATCAGGATGGATCCCATATCAAAGGTCTAATTATAAATTTTATACATCACAATTGGCCAGAGCTATTAAAACTGCCGTTTTTGGAGGAATTTATTACGCCCATCGTAAAGGCGACGAAAAAAGATAAAGAATTGTCGTTCTACTCATTACCCGAGTTTGAAGAATGGAAAAACGAGACAGAAAATTATCATACGTACAATATCAAATACTACAAGGGTTTGGGTACCTCCACTGCTAAGGAGGCAAAAGAATATTTTCAGAGTATGGAAAGGCACAGAATAAGGTAATTTGCAGGCTTCCTTATAAAATATATAATATATTATTAATCACTTTATTATTTGTCTTGGTGAAGCTTTAGAATAATTTCCAACAGTGGCTTAGTACAAATTGAATTTTAAGGTTTAAGTATGCGGGGCCTACAGACGACCATCACATAGAATTGGCGTTCAGTAAGAAAGGTGCCGATCAGAGGAAAGAATGGCTGACCGGCCACATGGAGGAAGTAAAGAGAAGGAAGGAAATTGGTCTGCCTGAAAGATATTTGTACACAAAGGAAACTAAGATGGTCACATATTCTGATTTTGTCAATTTGGAGCTGGTTCTCTTTTCAAATGGGGATAATGTCAGGTTTGTAATAGTTAGTATAAAATGAATATATAAATACATTGATTTTTAAAACTTAATTATTTTAAAATGTTTATTAAAGTTCATAGTCAAGAGTTATTAAGCATCTATTTACTTTATATAAAAAATGCATCAATATTTCAAACTCAATTCTTGTCGTCGACAATAAAAATAGTTTTTGTATAATTTAACTATATTACTGTTATACAACGTTCTAGAAAAAGGATAAATATTATCATTATGTAATGTTATAAGAAGCAAGAAGACTAGTTAGTTTCTTGGTTGTACTTTTTCTTATAGAAGTCTGTGATAAGGCAATATAATTCTGTGTACTGTTTCATAAGACCTGTCTGATTTCTTCATGGACTATAATTATTGGACACAAGACCCATAGCACGTACCTGAATTCAACCACACTTTATAAATAATAGTATATATTATCTATATATAGTAACAAGTAATAGCAGTATAATAGTATACTATATAATTTTGCCGATGTATGTTCCAGATCGATACCATCAATGATTGACGGTCTGAAGCCCGGTCAGCGCAAAGTGATTTTCACATGCATCAAACGAAATGACAAACGTGAAGTGAAAGTCGCACAATTGGCTGGCTCAGTCGCCGAACACTCTGCCTACCATCACGGTAAATATGACATTATTACTAGCTGCCACTCAAACATTGATATATTCAAACTATTCTACTTAGGATATTAGTAAGTTGAAGTTACAATGGGCTGGCCACATCGCTCGACGAACCGACAACCGATGGGAAAGAAAAATTCTCGAGTTGCGACCGCGTACGGGAAAACTCAGAGTGGGACGTCCCGCTACGCGATGAAGGACAATCTCATGAAGATCGCAGGCAACCGCTGGATTCAGATCGCTCAAGATCGTAATAGGTGGGCGTCTTTGGGGGAGGTCTATGTACAGCAGTGGACTTGATCGGCTGATGATGATGAACCTACAAAAGGAAATAACAATAAAAAATTAGGAAACACAAAAATTATAAAGATATACAGTGTAAACTCTATATAACGACACTGAAGGGACTGAGCATTTTATAGCGTTATAAAGAGTTGTCGTTAAATGG
>DWCF01001624.1:0-28921 GCA_018230265.1 Delias oraia | reverse complement strand
AATGTGGTGTCTTCAAATGCGCAATGTTCTGTTTGAAGTCGTTCATAATGATATATACAGTATTAAGACACTCGCCCGGTCACTGTCAAGCCCTTCCAGAAATTGAATAAATTAAATTATGACTGTCCAGACCGGGATTCGAATCCGGCACCTATCGCTTCGTGATAATATCGAAAACGTTCGAGTAAGCAGAATCAAGCCTCCAATTCAAAATATTGTCTCAAGAAACAATGTTATATTTAAAACAATTATCTGAATTTTACTTTTAAAATAGCCTTTGATAAGAAAAGATTACCGCAGCAATTTGACGCTGGAAAGTTTCACCAACTCAATCCTATTTCTTTTGTACAACGTTCGGTGAAATTTTAATTGATTTACTTAAAGGTTTAACAAGGTGAGCGAGCTGCCCGTACTCAATCAGTTTACGACAATAAGTTGAAATTATAACGGATTCGCCGTTATTAAAATTCTACGGGCGTTCCACGTTTCAGAAATGGGTCAAAATTTCATTACTTCCATTGTATAGGTATGGCGGAGATATTAATTGATATTATTCGGTTAACCATGTGGCTTCTGTATGAATTATGTTTTTTAAACTGTTATTTTGAATCGGTTTGTTTGTTTTCATTGCGTGTATATTTTTTAGTCATAGAGTTTTAATGTTTATTAAGTTTTTTTATTGTATTACGAGTAACGGAGTGAGAGTCTTCTCTGTGAAAAGAGATTACCGACGCTCATGAACAACCACCCCACAAGCTGTGCTTTAGTTGTGTTGCTGGCTTTTTACGCCACTCGAGCGTTACTTTTTGGACCTCCAATATCCTCATTAACTCAGCGAAACATAGGTACATGTGCCTACTGTTTCACGTTAGTATTCTGTGAGCGTGTTAAGATGTCAGCATATGCCTCCAGCATGGCTCTTACAAGGACTTATCCTTGTAATATGATTGAGACACCCGCCCAGCCACTGTCAATCCCTATCATTACGCACTAATTGGGCCGGCTTGTCTGAAGTGATACCACGGGCTCACAGAATACTCAGCGTAAAATGGTGCTTGTACTGTGTTTCGCACAGTGAGTGACGATATCGGAGGCCCTTAAAAGAGCTACTTAAAATGCGTAAAAACCGGCAACATAACTAATTTACAGACTGTGGCGCGGTTGTTCATGGGCGGCGGTGTTCTCCTACCACATTGGAGACCCATCAGCTCCATTTTCCTTTATAAAATAAAAAAGTTAATATAACGGACTTAACATACACTGCGATGTTAAAATTACGTTAACGAGATCATTGAAAAAAAATGAAATAATTAGGTACACAATGCAAAATTTTTATATTCATGAAATCGACTGGCATCCGTAAAATAAAGGCCAAATCTATCTCAATTTCAATCCAATACATTTTTAGGTTATATTTCACGGTATCTCTATGAAAACAAAGCAATAACGAAATTCAATCATCATTTTTCTTCACTGAACAACAACCATTGCTGTTTGATGTCTCTACAAATAAATGAAACACATATATCCAATTAATTGATCGCAAGGATGGTCCATTTGTCCCTGTAATGAGAATGATGGTTACATCTAGTTATTGCGAACATAAAACAATTTATTTGTGGCTAATAGGCGGAACTATTTGAGTATAATTTGTCTAAGATGGATTGTACGCGTGGGAAAGACATGATGACACACTAATTGGGATTCCAAACTAATAATATTTAAGGACCTTCAAAATAGAGCGTACAAAAAGGCCGGTAACGCATCTACCAAGGGCTGGAATGTCCTTTGGTGGAGGTCAGCTTATCCTAGGTAAGCCAGCTGCGCGTCTACCTCCCTATTTTCATAATAATAACCAGAACTTATATCACGGACTCACAAAATACTCAGCGTGAAACGTATTCTGTACTGCATTTTACAGAGTGAGAGTGGATATTGTAGGCTCGTGAAATTATGTTGATCAAGCGGCGTAAAATGCCGCCAACACAACCAAAGCCCGGACTGTGGCTCGAATGTCCATTAGCGGATGTGTTCTTTTACCATATAAGAGACCTATCTGATCCACTGGCCGCTATACTTAAGAAAGTTAACGATTTGTATCAAATCCCGTTCCCGTAATTGTATATTGAATTGTGTTGTGGACAGTTGAATTCGTTGGGACAAAATAAATAATGCGTATGAGGTAGGAATGATAAATCAAAATGAGATGGGTCGCAATTTGTGTGCTAAGCGATCCAATTGAAATCTTCCTTACTATCAGATGTTTCCCCGCATTACCTATCTTTTTGCAGCCTCTTCTATGCATATTTGATAAAGGAAAAGGTTTACATGCCAAGGACATTTCAAATATACTTTTTGGGGATATTTAATGAATGATAATATTTTTTGGAAAAGGAGCAAACGATCAGGCAACTGAGCCAGGATAAGCGAATCGCCCATGGACATCCTTAGCCTTTCAAGTCGTGGGTGCGTTGCCGGCCTTTAAGGTCTACGCTCTTTTGATGAAGGTTATTTCTGCCTTCATGTTCGATGATGAAATTTAAAAGTATTGAACCATTTTCAATAAGATAAATATTTTTTAAAAATGTTCACACTAATTTTCTATTGCCAGAATGATACAATCGCACAGAATACCAGCGTTGAAATACCCACTCGTGGCAGAGCCATGCTGAAGTATATGTTGACGCACTAGTTGGGCCGGCTCGTCTGAATTTGTACTGGGTTTCGCAGAGTGAGTGGGGATATCGGAGGCCCTCAAACGTGCCGCTTAAGCGGCGTAAAAATCTGGTAGCATACCTTAATCGGAAATAGTGGCGTGGTTGAGCATGGGCTCTCTTACCATAAAAAGATTCTTTTGTCTGCCTCCTTTACCAATCTACGATATTTTTATTTTATTCAATTTGTTTTTATAATGACTGGAAATGACTGTTAAGTTTTTTATCTATCCTTTGATTTGTATTTTTGCTGCAACATATTTTTCTATTATGAACATCTATAAGATGGGTTTGGTAAAAATTTGTTTAAATTAAATTTTAGATTAGGCATAAAAAGGGGTTATATTAAAACGAAATCAGATACAGATTCTATCGTGACGGGATAACATTCTCTTGGGATTATGTAGTTTTCCCTAATCTACTCTTTTTTTTCATAGCGGCAATATTTCATATGACATGTATTTGGTTTTTTGTTAGTAAATATATATTAATTTTATCAAAATTTCATTAAGTGTGCAAGCGTAATAGACCGACAGACGACTGAGTTGCTTTCGCTTTTTTGTGTTACTTTTAGATTTTTACTATAGTTCCATATAGAATATTAGTATCAAACTGTTCTGTTAATAATTGTTTAGAGGCTGAGAAACATATTTTGGGAGAACAATATAACTTCTTCTGCATACAAATGTTTTATCCACAGGACTATTGGGATTCCGAGAAAATTAGTTTTCCGTCTCTTGCCTGTCAACATTTCAGAACAAGTGTTTTATTGCCTTTTGGTGCTATAACGACACTATGGTTGTAAATTAAATAACAGTATGTCTGTTTATTTTAATAGATTATATATTCGGTTTTTTTTATTCTATATCAGACAACGGAGCAGGTGGGTCTCCTATATGGTAAGAGAACACCGCCACTCTTGGATAACCTAGCCACAGTCCACGCATTGGTTTTTTATTTTTATTTTAGGAAGGACTATTTGCTGCCGGCCATACAGCCATCACAGCTTTACACTGTTTTTGGGGGAGCCATAGGCTCGTCGTCAATTGATTTTTAGCCGCGACTAGCGCAAGGACGTCTTCTGCGAGACACGAATGTTGGCTTGGGCCGTCGCGCCTGAGCAGCCGGTCGGCAGCTCACCGGGGTGAGTCTGCCGACGTAGCTAAGTCCTCGCCTCCGTATTGGCGGAGGCGGTTGTTGTCACGGTCCCTACTCAGAACCCTACCATCTGAGTTTATCCGCGCATTGGTTTTGTTGTCACTTGTTAGCCCGCTTAAGCGTCATTTTTAAGGACCTCCAATATTACTAACTAAGCGAAACAAGTACCGTTTCACACTGAGTATTTTCCTGAGCCCGTGGTGTCACTTCGGAGTAGCCGGCCTAATTTGTGCGTCAGAATATGCTTCAGCATGGTTCATCCACGGGTGATAATATTATTTATTGAAATGAAACAATCATGTTCTTGACGTTCGATCAATAGGTAAAAACTGACATTGACTTTAGCTAAACAGCTCCAAGAACAGAGATACCAGGAAATAAATTCACGTTATTTATATATTTATTTATTTATTAGGAAATAAATTCCTTTATAATGCCGCTTGAGTTGCGTTAAAAGCCGGCAACAGAACCAATGCCCGGACTTCTGCGCGGTTGTCCATTTGCGGCGGTGTTCTCTTAACACATAAGAGATCCACCTGCTCCGTTTTCCGCTATAGAATAATAATTAATTGAAGGGTCTGCGATATCCACACTCAGTCAGCAAAACACATACTATATTCCTTGTACGCCTCGTATTTATAGAAGCCTACAAAACAACTGTAAAATTGTAATTGGAGAACATAAAATTGCCGAGTTTTCGCATAATTAATTAATTATGAAATGAGCCTCACGCGGGGAATTAATTATCGAATAATGAAGTAGTGGTCATTGGATATACGTTATAATTGTAAAGGATTTACTTTCAACCGCAATGACCATTGTTTATAATTTCTAAAATAATTTAATTTATATATATGTATAATTCAAAGCCACACTTGTAAGTTTATAAACCAAGAACGGGCTCAGGTATCCAAACTAGTGTTGCTCAAATGCAAGACTTAACCAGTCTTGGTCTTGCGCCAATAAACTTGGTATTTTTCTTGGTCTTGGTATTGCGCTTCCAGTCTTGGTCTGGGTCTTGCAGCAAGTCTTGCAAGTCTTAAAATTACCTATTAGAATATTTATTAGTTTACTTCAGATCTTAGAAAACCTTATCACAATAGGAACATTTTGAGGTTGAGTTAGCATAGCCATAGTAAAGACCAACCAGATTTATAAAATATGTCACTAACACTAAAAAATAGCTGCAAGACGCAAGAGTGTTGCAGGCTTAGTCTTGTTCTTGCTCAAGTCTTACACGGTCAGTCTTCATCATAATCATCAGCTTATCAAGTCCACTGCTGGACATAGGACTCCCCCAAAAGGAAGGTGTTTTGACTTAATCACCACATTTGGCAGGCGGGTTGGTGATCGCAGAACATCTGCTGTACTCGGAAGGGCGCTACTGCCCACACTCCGGTGAAGTGTCCTTTAGTCGCCTCTTACGGTTAGTATTGGTCTTGCTAAGATTAGACGGTCTTTCATTTGGGCAACATTAATACAAACCAAATGTTTAGGCTTTATTGGACTATTTAGTACAAGCTTTACGTGAAGTTTGCACAAAATCGGTCCAGTGGTTCTTCATGTTCTTCATTTATCACATTGATTGTAACATTAATTCAATATACGACGGATAATTTTGTTAGTGGGGATTTTTCTGTCAAATTGAAACTTTTTATACGTAGAGAACTTCCGGGTATATCTAGTAATCCGATTAAATAATAATTAATATTAAATTACATTTTATTAATAAATATAATATTATTTCTGGCGTATAAATGTAAGAAAACATTATTTAGAGAGCCTACCACGATGAGGTTTAAGAGGTATCGGATTCAATTCCCGGTACGAATCATTTTTATATACGTTATTCGGACTTCAGAAGGGCTTGACAGTGGACGGGCGAGTGCCGTAACTCTGTCATACCCGTGGGAGAGACATGATGGAGCATATGCTGTCGCACAAATTGTGTCGGCTCGTCTGAATTGATAACATAAGCTCACAGAATACCACCGTGAAACAGTTTTTGTGCTGTTTCTTCTTGAAATTATAAAATATATTACTAAAAATTAACTTTTATAGATAGATTCTCAGTAACTTTAAGAAAAAAAATCAAAGTACCTACCTACTTAAATATAATATATTTCAATGTATGAATGTATATTGATAATAATTTCTCTCAAATGCAAAATTACTTCCCATATACAACCTCTTCAGAGCACCGTTCTGCCTTATACGATAAAAGGTTCATATTACAAGCTTTTCCCATGGTTAATACGAGGAAGAATAATATATTTACATGTAATGTATCGAAATGTATTAAAAAGGTCAAAATAATTAGAGAATTCAGAAAAGTAATAAATATTTTTATAGTGAAAATAAGGCATGGATTTAAATATAATTTTATTATAATAGGCGTGGTATATAATATTTTACTACCCGCAATTGATTCGTCGAACATCGAGGCAGAATACAAAGTTTTATGCATATCATGTCGATCAATTCTCTAGAAAAAGCTGCCTCAGAAGTATTTCAAAATCAATATGACACGGAGACCTTTAAAAAATAGCGTCCATTTTCTTTAAGAGCCGGCAACGGTCCCGTGGCCCTACTGGAGCTAGAGGTGGACATGCATACCACTTATCCTAGATGAGACTGCTGCTTAATTGCCTCCCTATTTAAAAAATTGTCACTATCGCTATTTTCGTTAATTTGGTCGACTTTTAACGATTCAGAATATGATAGTTAAAATTTGACCACTAACATAGCAGAGTATAGGTAAAAGTTTTTATAACGAATATGTACACGTTAAGTCAGAACGAAAACACCGAATGCGCCATTTTGAAAAAAATTGTCAAACGGCACTCGTAAAAAGGTATTCCAATAAAACTGTTCCACAAACGTTTCGCGCCGACATCGGAACGAATAAAAAAGAGCCAGAAATACTTGTGGGTTTTCCACTTTTCAGCCGTTTTTCAATTTCCACGCGAACGGATGTACCAAATCATTGGCACTAGAATATTGAAGGTGAAAATTTGTATCTGCAAAGTATTGTTAATAGTGCTTTAAAATCCATTCTTTCTGATATTTTCAAACAAAAACAATATAGTTTGATTTTATGAAATATTCTCTATGATACTCCACCTCTAAATGGATTATGAACTTTTGTGATTAATTTTGGGGCGCTTCAAAGTCAAAGAAACAACGTTCCACCGTTTATTCTTCGACAAACTTTACAAATCTGACTACCACTAACTATATTTTTGATTGTTGTGACGACGGAGTTGGATCTACTGTATGGTATGAGAACACCACCGCCCGAGGACTACCGCCCACAGTCCGCGCATTGGTTGGTTACCGGCATATTACGCCACTTAAGCGGAAATTTTAAGGGCCCCCGATATCTTTACTCTGTAAAACACAATACAAGTACCGTTTCCCGTTGAGCATTCTGCGAGTACAATGGACCACTTCGGACGAGCCGGCCCATTTAGCACGTCATTTGCTTCAATATCGCTCTCCTATGACTTTATATAAAAAATGATTACGCTTTTCTTATGAAACCAGTTAAGAATTTACTTCTCAATCGGTGACTATTACAGTTTAGAAGTAAAAGTTTATCTAAAGATCTGTAGTACCTCGCAGCATATTAAAATACAAGATAGAACGTATTAAAACGCTTGGTATCTGAAGAAGCATTTCGTTTTAATGATAATAAAATAAATTATTGTTTAAACCGTTATCTTTTATGACAAGAACAATAAAATTTAATATTCTACAAGTGTTAATAAACAGAACTTAATAAAGGGTAGTCGAAAACAAACGAACGATCCCTTGTTGTATTAAATATATTAATTTAGACATGTATAAATTAGCTTATAAGACAATAGTTACTTCATACGGTCTTTAGACTCAAGAATACATACAGCGAAAATATGATGTAGGAATTAATTTATGCATGATCAGTTTTAATTGCATATTAATTAATACTAATGGAGGCTCTCATGGGATGAGCGGTCAAGTTATGATTTCTTAGCCTTAATTGGTTTGTGGACGAACCGACTCTTAAAAGCAAGATACCTTTTTAATAATAAATGGGAAGCAAGAGTTGCATCCTCTATCCTCTTGGTTTAAGCGGTTCTTAGCCCCTGCTTAGACGCCGGTGCGTTGCCAGGATAAACACTTTGTTTTTAAAAAAGGTTTTCAAAACGAATTACTTTAGAAATAGCACTGCAAGCTAGTTTCACAGAGTGGTGTGCGCCACAAAACTGCCTTAAAAAATACATAACATTCCAAATATATGCCATAACTTGCGAATAAAAATATAACAGTCAGCACATCACTACGCCCATAAACCGTGACGTAAAATCGTTGTATTATTTTTATGATGTCCTCATTACTCAATACTTTTGTTTTCCATTGGTAAATGATAATGATTGTTAAGATTTCCTAAAACACAAAGACGACAAATAATATTGATTACTGTTATAACCAAGGTTTTCGGCAACTTATGTCGGCCACGGCTCAGCAAGGGGCTAGGGGTGTTCATGGGCGGAGCACTGTTTGCCCTAGGTAACAATTCTGCTCGTTTGCCACCATTTTTATTTAAAAAAAATCAAGGTGTTAATATAAGTAGATTTAATTGAACCAACCAGAGATTTCGTAATTGAAGTCTCACATTTGAGCGCCTGATGAATTAATAAAGGCAATATGAAACTGCTGCAAAAGCCACCTGCGTACTTACAAGTTGGAAAATCAGATTACACGAGGAAAACGTTTTTATAGCTTTTATACTGCAAGACAAAGGTCTTTCGTATATTTTGTTAAAGCATATGTTTACGCATCGCGATAGGAGTGACGTCACGTCCTCAGTTTACCAGCCTACAGTTTGTATCGCTTAAGCGGCGTAAAAAGCTGGCAACACAACCAAAAAATGCAGACTCTGATGCGGTTGTTCTTTTAATAATAAATTCAGGTCACAAATGAAAAAAAAGAATTGTATTGTAAACGTTTGTTTTCATTGTAGCTGCCAACACTATAATTTTTTTTAAGAAAGAAGTTTCCGCCCATGGTCAACCTCGACATAATCCACACTTAGGTTGTATTGCTGACTTCTTATGCCGTTTAAGAGGTATAATTCCAAAGTCATGACTAACTCAACGAAACACAGTAGAAATGTTTCACTCTGGTATTCTGTGAGCCCGTGGTAGCGTGAAAAGCCAACTCTATTAGTGCGTCAGCGAATGCTTCGGCAGCTCTTCCACTGGTAATAGTGGCAATATCTTTTAAAATACTACATTAAGATCAATTGGTCACCTTTATATATACATGCAATCTCTTCTAATATAAAAAAACAATTATTAATTATATTATATAAACTTTTTATTAAAAAAATACTTAATAATTTATATTGTGCTTGAAATAGTTATATTAGTGAAATATAAAGATTATTTATTCATATATGTAGACTATTTTAGTGTATTTTTAAGCTGATGTACTAAACTCCCTAGTGAATCCGCAAAGAAATCAGGTTTGATACTGTGCGCCAATATTTCTTCCTCCGTAGTATGTGTAAGGACTAATAGAGTCTTGAAACCAACATTCTTGCCGAGACCAATGTCTTGTTCAATCCTGTAAAAAGATTTTTACATAAAAAAGCAATTTTTTTATTCTATAGCAGACAACAGAGCAGACGGGTCTCCTATATGGTAAGAGAACACCGCCGCCTATGAACAACCGCGCTAAAGTCCGCGCATTGGTTGTGTTGCCAGTTTTTTATTCCGCTTAAGCGGCACTTTTAAGATCCTACCACTATCTAAGATACCACGAGCCCACAGAATACTCTGCGTGAAATGGTACTTGTACTGTGTTTTGCGGAGTGAGTAAGGATATCGGAGATCCGTAAAAATCCGGCATGACAACCATGCGCGGACTGTGGCGCGTTCATGGACGGCGGTGTTCTTTTACCATATAGGAGCTATACCATACTCACCCCGTTGTCTGCTTTAGAATAAAAAAAAATACATGGCGGGTCTGCTGGCATTAGAGATATCCATGGGTAATGAACCTCTTTTCCTAAGCGAGCGTACTATTAAAAAAAACATATTATCACTGTAAGTAGTTTTTAAATTTAAATTTTTGCACAACCGTAATTTTAATGTAAGCTGTTGCATTAACTTAGCTGTATTACGTCTAATACTCGTAGACTTAGCTTATTTTTCGTTTGTGTTCCTCAAATACATGTATCAATGTATGAAAAATCGTGAAAATTTCGCATAAAACCATTTAAAAAGAACAATTTTCGTGGTTCTAGAATTGTACACAGGATTTATTACTCCTCGAATTTTATTTGTAACAGTTTAACAAACTATGCACATCCTATATCACTCACATATCACCAATGAATAGCACTCGGCTGGCTTCTGTCACATTCGCTCTTTTCATTGCAAACTCGCCAAAAACGCGTCCGGGCTTCCCCAATTGTATGGGAATTCGTTTCGACACCTCGCACACGATCTGTGTGAAAAACCCTGTGCCTGTAAAAATGTACAAAATAAATGATGGTAGTTTGTTAGCCCGTGGAAGAGCCATGATGCAGTAATTGAGCCGGCTTGTACGGTGCTTCTTTTATCGTATAGTGCACTACAGACCAGGGGTGGCTCTAATAAGGTGAGAGAACACCGCCGCTTATCACCAACCGCGCCATAGTCCATGCTTTGTTTATGTTGTAGAACATGGGCCTTCAATATCTGCATTCAATCAGTGAAATACAGTACAAGTACCGTTTCACGCTGAGTATTCTGTAAGCCCGTGGTATCACTTCGGACGAGCCGGCCCAATTTGTGCATCGGCATAATGCACAACTCTCTCACGGGTTCGACAGTGTTAAGACACTGTCAAGTCCATCCAAAGACTGAATTAATTAATTAATTTAAAATTATAATTACAATTTAATTTATAATTTATCCTAGTTGTGTATAAGATATTACTTCACTCGGCGAAATACTATATGTACAGTACTGTACTGTGTATTTAACATATGAGTACATAGCCATTTATGAACAACATCAGAAATAATTAAAAATAAGTACTGACGCCATTTATCTCCAAGTGACAGAAGGTATATAGGTAGATAACATAGATGCAAGGTAGATCTTGTAAAAGGTAAATTTTTACAGCTACACCACAAAACATCTTTGAATTATTAATCAATATTTATTTATTGAGTACCAAAACAACGAAACAAAAACCTCTCTCTCGAGCACTCGCGTGAAGATGTATGTATATCATCATCATCATCAGCATATCAAGTCCACTGCTGGACATAGGCCTCCCCCAAAACATGGGGGGTTATTTTGCCTTAATCACCACGCTTGGCAGGCGGGTTGGTGATCGCAGAACATCTACTGTACTCGAAAGGGCGCTGCGTCCCACCTTCCGTGTGGTTACCGGATCAGAATAGCACCACTCCCAGCCTCCCCAATGGGATGTCGTAAGAGGCGACTAAGCGACACTTCACCATCTTGCTTATAAAACATTATTTATTAGTTATTCTGAGAGACACCTATAAAATAACTCATAGACTACGCCTATAAGTTCGTCGACTAAAAGCCTATAAGTGTGTCGATTTCTGCGATCTTTCAACTTCCTACATATTTACCATAGATGTTAAAATATTCTTTCATATGTGAAAAAATCACGCACGGGCTTACCTAAAATTGTGGCTTTCTGAGTCAATATTGGCTTAAATCATTTATTATTCTTTCGACTTTCCGTGAATTCTTACTACAAACAAATCTTGATTTGAAATCATATTCAGAGCAAACGTTCTAGGAAAATATCTAATTTATGACAAGGGGGTGGAAATTCTTTATAATTTCTATTTATGATAAGGTTTATTAACTTTAACGAAATTTACGTGTAATCCTAATGCCGAATTACTAATCAAGATTTCTGTACATTTACTCAAACTAAAGACTCTTCAAGTTTCTTCATGCATAAGAATTGTTTAATTAACTTACATATATTCAGGTGAGCATATTACACTCGTAATACCCTTTCAGACAAATTTTAGTTTAAAATTATTTTTTTTAAAATACATAACGTCTCTACTTTTGGTACTTCTCAAAGTATAATTGAATTATTCCTAAGCTTTGTCATTTTTATTATTAAAACTATAATAAAATAATAATTCTAAGGCACTTATGCCTTACTAAATATACATTTCGGCTATCCTAATCGGATTGGATTTACATGACAAAACATCCACAGTTCGATGAATTGCGACAATTGTCTGAAACGATGAAGCATTTTATCAAATCCTTCCATTTGAAGGAACCGAAGGATAAATTATATGATTTAATTTATTTTATTTTCAACTTTATTCACTGTTATACAACAACATAAATTATTTACGTACGGATAGGTACCCGTAGCTACACACAAACAAAGTTTTTGTATTCTATGTATATTGATATGCTTGTGTAAACCTAACGTTAATAATTAATTAATTATAACAGATAACCAATTGGTAATCTGTTATATAGGAATCATAAAGTACAGAGTTACATATAGGCAACCTCTTAAATGATTGATTGTTTTATTTCAATAATAATTTAGCGCGCGGTATTCATAAGCCGCCATCTTGTATTAAATGATTGTCAATTGTCAAATAAATATGCGATCTGAATTTATAATGATCGCGTACGTGACATAATCAGCAATTTCGTTTATTTCAATTAATTGAAGTAAATAATTTAATTTTAAGGTCTAAAACCTTTTTTTTTAATTAATAGAAATGCTACATTATGTTCATAAATATTATGTGAGCACGTGGTTCTAGGCAAATAAAGTACAGCAAAAAGAACGCCATCGATTTATTCGGAGTTCTAGTCAAAATTTTATAAACCTTCATCTTAAATTTATTACTGTCATAAGACGATTAATTCTTGCTGAATACAGAAATCAAGGATTAATGATGTTTGAGTTACAACATTCAAATTTTACTCGTGAATCTTACTTGGAATCTAATATGAGTCATAATTTACGCTATGAAATTCTAATTTTATTTCTGAGGGTCATCCAAGTGACTAGTCTAATGAATGCTATGAGATGATTAATATGTCCCCAGCGCTTATCAGGTCAAGTTAGAATGACGAATGAAAATGTAAGACACTTTTTTAAATGAGACTGTCCTACATATTTTTTTTTAATTATCTTTAAATCTTTTTACAAAAGTGAAACAAAAGGGATGACAATTGTTGACGAGCGCCATTTTGATGGATGTGACGTCACGCTCTCATTCAAAAAGTTTTAATATGACAAGTGAATGATTTCCGCTCGATGATCTCATGTACAGTATTCATTGTTTATTATTTTCTACGGTACGGTTAATTTAAGGTACGGATATGATTAAATCAATATTTTTAAATTTAGCGTAAAGAAAATTTGTGACATGGCAATAATATGATAATTTATTCATAATTATGTAATTTAATTCAAATCTATTAATGTACACAAATATTTTTTTTTTTAAATATACGATTAAATACTATATAATCGTATATTTAATAATGTTCTCTACTTCTTGTAGCTTTATAATATAAGCCTGACCTGAGATAACGTAACATGTACGTGTCCCCAAGTTATTTTCATTTACACAAATTCTTTATGTCCCAAAAAGTAACCAATATCCGAAAATAAATACGGAAGCGCACGCGAATAAATAGTCCAGAGAACCCAACAGTTAAGACATCAAACGGGTAACATAAATGCCTCTACACGCCTCAAATACTGCCTTAAACGGACCCGGAGCCTACCGATTCCTTTTCATGTGTGAAATAATACTTTCAGACACTCGTAACGCACTTCCAGATACTTGAAATAGAGTATTCGATTCACCATGTTACGTGACAATGTTAGTAAAACCTTCAAATTCGACGAGAAATATTCTACATTTACAGGAAAAGTGTACATAATATTATTGATTGAACTTTATATTAAACATTATCGACTGAGCATACTTAGTTAAGTATCTGATTTTTTTCATTCAGAGTTCTGAAAAATGCTGATACGATTTTGATATAAAGACAAAGTTAATTTATTTAAGTAAGACCCGAATCGGCTTCAGCAAGATTTTCGCTACTTGCGGTGTCTCGTTAAATTTTATTGATCATAGATTAGAACTGAAGATTAGAGTTTTTATTAGTACGACTTTGAAATGTGATTAAATATCAAGAGATGGGAATGATTACAGTGATTCATTTAGAAGGATTCTTGCATAAAAAACTTAGTGAAAAAAAATTATGCTTTGTGTTTAGCGACGGTAACGATCAAAGCTAGGGTTTGGTTATCATCACTCTATAATTTAATTGCAAAATTCATAGAAAAAAATACATATAATCATCACTACGAATATCTTTAAGGCCTTAATTTGCAGGCTGTTGAAGAACGTATACAAATTTGAACTTTTTTAAATTTTCTGCCGCGTAACACCACTGTGAAAACTTCCTGCAGAGATACTTCCAAACCAATATCCGGTCTCGGCCGGCCCGTGTATTTTTCGTATGGGGTCTAATGACGAATATTCAGTGTGCGGATAAACTTTCTTAAGGATTTTGACACACAAAGAATGTATTATGTTTTAAAATAAATGTATTGTTCTTAAATAAATAAATAAAATAATACGACTTGAGGAGCTTCAAAAAAAATTGTACCTACTTACTTACCCCAAAAGCCAGGCTAGGTTCTTGTTTGTTGGCCTCTTAATTTTTATTTAAAAACAGCTAAGAAGCTCACTCATGTTATGAGTTTTCCAACCAGCGAGACCGACTCTAATGAGTTTTTCAACGTAAACAGATCAGTTGGAACTGATCTGTTTACGTCTAAATCATTCAATTACGAAAAATATTTTAATGTGAATTATAAATAGCTTCATTTAACACTTGAAATAACATTTAGGTATGAAAATTAGAAGATTTCAAGAAGAATTGTTTTTTCCTATTTAGAATTAGTATATTTGAATGTTTTAGAGAGATTACTCATGTTAAAAAATTCAAAGAACACCCATGAAATTGGATTGAATAAAAGAGTTTATTAAGATGCTAAGTCAAGAAAGGAAGGCTTGACAGGAAATTACTTCCAAGCTGTGAAAAATGTTGTTAGACTTGATACTTTAACGAACTTGTCTAGACAAAATAAAGTAGCTTCTCGAAATTACAATTTACGATACCTATTATAAATCCTACTTTATTCTCCGTGAACAGATAAAATAATATTTAATATCAGCATGTGACGTCAGCCGTGTTTTGTAAGAATTTTCATTGTTTTTACTGGAGATTTTGTCACTTCGTCATCGCTATTGTAAACAGATTCTGGCTTCTATTATACGGTTACATGTTTCGATTTTCGGGAACACAAGAAATAATTATTGGAAAACTATCAGTAAAATATCGAAAGATTGTTTGCAATGTAAAAATATAATGATTTCTTATATTAATAAGAAATATTAATTAAAATCATCTTCTGATATCAAGTTCATAAATAATAAAAAAAACATATATCTATAATATTTATTATAAAAAACTTCGGTTTTTAAATTAGGATAGCTAAATTGTAAGATATTTTGCAAGCATAATATCTACGTATTATTTATAGTAAGCAATTATTGTTACTAAATATTACAATAAATATTTAAGTACGATTGAAAGTCATATGAAAATTATGTTATTTGAAATAGATAAATATGAAGTTTAAAAGACATGAGATGTCTATTCAACAGAAAATCATAGATTTTTCGTAAAATAAAACAGAATACTCAGCGTGAAGCGGTACTTGTACTGTGTTTCGCTGAGTGAGTGAGGATATCGGAGGCCCTTTAAAAATGCGTAAAAAGCCGACAACACAACCAATGCGCGAACTGTGGCGCGATTGTTCATGAGCGGCGGTGTTCTATAACCATATAGGAGACCCACCTGCTCCGTTGTCCATAATAAAAATAAAAGAGAGTGATAAATTTGCTGCTATGTATATATCAAAAAAACTGATATGTTATTAATGAATACGTAGCCCGTGTTATTCTAAAAAGATATTTATATTTTGCATTATAAAAAAAATAATTATAATTTTTTATTCAAACAACTGTTAACTAATATACGAAATAAATAAAATGAATGAATGATTTTTAAATGATGTAAATTTGGCCTTTTGGCTGCGGTTTCAAATATACACTTACTTGAATACTTCCTTAATTATCAAAGTCTTAACATTAATTATATTGTTGAAATTTGAGGGAAATCTTAAGAGTAACTTAAAAAGTTTTTAACAGCCAACGCTTAAAATAAAAATTATTTTAAACCTTTTTTTTATCAGCGCTCAACAAAGTGAAGTTAGATCAACTAAGTGTCGTTGTTATTTCATTTATTTTAAGTTTTATGATATCCATCTCCAAGAGAAAGCACGTATTTTTTAGGAAATAAACTATTTGAATTTTTAAAGTGGCAGCTTGTAATAATGATGTGTGAAGTGACAAAGGTTTGTTAGAAGCGTAATGATCTCTACAACTATACTTACGTTTACGAGTATATGTCACTACTATAAAGGTAATTAACTGAACTTCCAATGTCGTTTATTTTCTAAAGCGATTGAATAATTCAACCGAACTATAGAGTTCCATTACAATTCAAAGTGATACCCAAAAGTTTCTTCTCACCGCATATAACTACAACAGTAAATGCTTTAAACTTTAGATTAATGAAGAAGTAAGTTTTCGCGTTATGGAATTAGATTGTTATCTACTTATGTTTTTTACACTGATTTTATACAAAATATCAAATATAAAAATTCAAAGTTTTAGTCAAATTTATTTATGTATTAAGGGGAAGTAATATTTTGAGAGAATCATAGCTTGATGGTTTTAAAAGTTGAGCATGAAGCCAGAGGTATGGGGTTCGAAACCTGGTCCGGATAGTTATAAATTAATTTATAGTTATTCGATCTCTGAAAGGGCTTGAAACTGGCCGGGCGAGAGTCTTGATACTGTCGCACTCGTGGAAGAGCCATACACGTACTTACTGGGCCGAAGTGATACCACGGGCTCAGAGAATAATCAGCGTGAAAAGGTACTTGTACTGTGTTTCGCAAAGTGAGTGAGGATGGCACTACAATCAATGCGCGGACTGTGGCACGGTTGTCAATGGGTGGCGGGGTTCTCTTATCATATTGGATACGTGCTCCGTTTTCCGGTATGGAATAAAAAATAAGAATACAATCTCTTAGCGACTCCTTCCTGAGAGCCACGTTTAAGATTGTGGAGCACACAAATTGGACCGGCTCGTTCACAGAGACACCACTGGATCAATTGTAATAATCACAAAAAATGTCTAAAGTATTACAATTAAGTAGATTAAAAATTATAACAAATATATTTTGAGATTTTAGACATGAGACTTTCGAAATAATAAGAAACCATTTGGTTGTATACATTTAATTTTGGAATGTATTTCATTAAATATAATCTATCGAAATAGGTTAGTAAAAATTCTTCGGTCCATAAAAAAATGAGATATAAATGTATGTACTTACCTAAATTATCAGCTCGATGTAACGGTATTATAGAAACCCATAGCACTAGCAAAAGTACAGCTTTTTTCGCCATCTTCGACATTACGTATAGCACTCAAAACATGTTTATAGGTTACAATAATTTTCACTATAACATCCGAATAGTAAAGAATGTTTTCCAAAAATATTCCACAAGCACATCGATTGCATTTCGTTCATTTATCTGAAACAATAAATTGGTTTATATTAAATGTTTGCTAATTGGTTATAAAAACAACTGTAAAATTATATAAGTTACATTAATTTTAAGTAAATTATATATTCTTGATTATAACATATATATATGAATACAGATAAATTATTGTAATTAAAAAATTAATTGAATGATCAACAAAATATAGGTTATAGACGGACAACAATGTGACTTTTTAAGAATGTTTCGTTTGACGTCAACTTCAAAAACTTTTACAGATTATATATTTTTTACAGATTAAGTATAACTAATAGTCACATAAAGATTTTTATAGTAATTTTGAAAAGAATTTTAGTCTTTAATGATTTTATCTTTTTTTTAATAGTATAGCGGACTACGGAGCAGGTGTCTCCTATATGGTTAGAGAACACCGCCGCCCATGAACAACGCATTGGTTGGTTGGTCCGCACATTGGTTGTGTTGCCGGCTTTTTACGCTGCTTAAGCGTCACTTTTAAAGGCCTCCGATATCCTCACTCAGTCTGCGAAACACAGTACAAGTACCGTTTCATACGGAGTATTCTTTGAGCCCGTGGTATCACTTCGGACTAGCCCAATTTGTGTGTCAGCATATGCCTCAGCATGGCTCTCCGACCGGTGATCTTTAAAATCTTAACAAGATAACAGGTCTCCCTTTAGAGAGCGATACGAGTGCATTCTAATTCTTTATATTTTCAGTTTATAAATGACATTCCTATGATGTCAGTACTTACCACCGCCAGTTCTGAACGTGGCAATTCCAACAAGAACTGGCAAGGAGAAATATCTGTTTAATATACATATTTCACTAGGTACTGTATGATTTTCATTTGTCAAAAGTTTGTCACTTTTTATTGTTTAACGGACAACGGAGTAGAAGGTTCTTCTATAAGGTAAGAGAACACCATCGCACATGGACAACCGCGATACGATTCACGCCTTGATAGTGTTGCCGGCTTTTTATGTCGCTTAAGTTGCCTTCTTTGTAGGGATCCTGTCTCACCCACCGAAACTCAACAGAAGTACTTTTTTAAATAAAACTACCATTTGACGTTGAGTATTCTGTAATTTTTACACTATATATTACGTAAACGCTGGTATTTAGATAGTTGCTTTATTTTTATTGGCCTACTAGAAGTAGTACGAATGAAGATTCGTTCGCTTGATTTTTCTCACACGGCACTTGTTCTTGACAGGCGGTTTCCCGGCAAACACCGGCCAAGAGTAACACAGACTACTAATCGTCTAAATATAACCACAGTATATACATTAGAATATGAAGTATTATATTGTTGTCATATGTTGTGGCACAGTTAAAATTAAATTAATTCTGTATTTTGGTTTTGCTTATAAAAAAATCTGTCTCGAAAATTATGATTTTATCAAAACAATGGAATATATATTTGAGCGATCAAAAAGGTCTTTATTGATAACGATGATACCATAAACGATAATCCACCACAGATGTCTTGTTATATTAATCGTTCTTTCAGTACGGCAATGTTTTCTCCTTTTATGATGAATCACAGAGACAAGAACTTTTAACTATTCTGCGAAATGTTTAGAGATGTTTTAAAAATTGCTAAACTGAAAAAATCACAGTTTAAAAATCGTTCAAGTTACGAATCGAGAACGACAAAGACGTTATTTACACTTTTTTAATTTTATTTAATCATTTGACACATCTGTCAAAATTGATTCAATAGTTTAGTCCATTGCTACAACGATGCACATTATAAGACTGAGAAGATACGTTATAAAAAAAGTATTAACCATTTATATGACATTTTTTAATTTTTTTATTATATTTTATGATTCATGGCTCCTATAAAGTTTTTACCATTACATGTAATATAAACTTATTTTTTTGATTATATAGCCTCCAGCATATTTATAAAAAGGAATTTTCTTTTAAAATTCTTTCTTCTTGTAATTAAATCAAGATCCACATAACACGGTAAACATTAAATTATCCAGACACGACATCGTTCGAAAGTGATACAATTAAAAGCGGTGGACCCAGAATTAATAGCCCAAAGGTTTAGAATTAGTGTTGGCCAATTACGTATTCAATTAGATTGAAATTTTATGCTGCGAAAGGTGAAATAAGTGAATAGAATTACAAATGAATCGGTACTCCGCACGAATTCGTAAAGATTTCCATTGTACGCCGCTGGCTGACTAAATACGGAAACTAGCATAAAACTACGTACATTTGTGCAGAAGATTCTTCAAAAAATTTAACAGTTGCCTTATGTGCATTTTTAACAGTTTTTACTCACTGCCTACATAATAACAATAGTAAATAAATAATTTAATTTTTTTTGTATAACGAGGAACGGAGCAGGTGGTTCTTCATTATGGTAAAATATCATTGCCTCCCATATACAACCGCGCTGAAAACCACGTTTTGGTTGTGTTGTCGGATTTTTACGCCAGTTGAGCGGTATATTTTCACGGGCCTCCGATATCTTTACTCACTCAAAGAAATACAGCACAATTGACGTTATTATTCTATGAGCTCATGGTATCATTGTAGATGAACCGAACCAAATAATGCGTTTGGCTCTCCCATGGGTTAGATAGTGTTAAGTCAATGACCAGCCACTTTCAAGCTCTTACTAAGACTGATTAAATTATAAACTTTATTTACACTGGAGATTACATCCGATAGCTCTAACTTGACGTTACAAACGCGTTCAACCACCAGTTATTTACAAGATATACCTACTTAAAAAAGAATGTAAAAAAAAATCTTACAGCTATAATTATTTTCCATTTCCGACTCAACATTTGGTCTTTATTTGAAATAGCAACAAAAACACTGTTCCCGTCTTGTTTTTAAAACAAGGTATCTAATTACTCCTCAAGAAAGGACTTTAATATCTTTTCTCTAATGAAAGCATGTTTTTTGAGAAAAATGTAATCGGAGCCTGGCAACACTCTTCCAAAAAGAATCCAATTTCTGAGACGCGATTGTAATGCCTCTTTAATTTCACTTCAGGAATTGTTGATATCTATTATGACAAAAGTAATTACATATATATTCTTAACGTATATATGAGCACCATTTATTTAAATGTAATACAATTTAGTTCTGTAGCCCGTGGGAGAGCTCCGAGCCTCATCTGGCTCGGTTATCCATGGCTGTCGATGTTCTCTTACCATATAGCAGCCTTACCTCACCCACCTGCTCCGCTGTCCGCTATACTATAAAATGATAGTGTCGCTTGGAGGTTAATACTAGAAAAAAGTTTTTAAATACAGCATAAAACTGACTCGATTTTCTTGACTGTTCTGAATCTAGTCATTTTGGTGAATAGTTTGTAAGTAACTTAAGTTTTAAGACGTTTTAAGTAACAATGTGATTTTATATGAAATATAGATTACTCTGACTTAATATAAAAACAATATTTAAATAAATGCACGTTTTAATGATTTAAATTAATTATGAAGTTGCGTGTAGACGGCGTATAGTCCAATAGTGTGATAAACTTGAAAGCACAGTGTTTTCATTTATAGAAGCGAAGAGGAATTAATTTTCTTTTACAAGAGTGACTTAGCCTATTTAGTTCGCTATCACTATAATATTTTCACATTTTCTTTTTATACGCTCGAGTAACTTAGGAAAATGAACGATACATTTTTATAATATTCTAATTCCACGCCATAAGCAGTACTTATATTAAAAAGCTTATTTACTTATTAGGAATAAATAAATTTTACTAGCTGGTCCTGCTGCGTATGCCACCAACCGGGCTCAACCAAACCCGTTACCCTTGTAATTTAGTCTTCAATTAAACTGACAACAGCTTATTTTACAATGAACGATATCCATTTTGATTTATATCTAGTGTATATATTACATTAAGTGGTTATAATCCTACGACTATCAGAAACTTAATTAAATGGAAAATGACATGCTATAATAATTGCACAGATAAGAAAGTTACAAATACACGAAACTATAGACAAACGGATCTACATAGATTAAAAACATACACACTACATAAATTTTATTTATTTTAAATCAGTATTCTGGTTCCGAGTTCTAATCTTTTAGAACCTTAATTTTTTAACTAGCAATATAGTGGAAATTTTTCTTGTACTTTATTAACAATATTGAAAAAATAACAATTGAAACTCATTTAACTAATGTTTTATTTCTTTTAAAAATTATATATTTATAACTCCAGTAATTTTAATAATATACACTTTTAGAAAATAAAATAAAAAATAACGCGTTCATTGTTGCTATAGTGCCAAAACTCGATGAAATTTATATGATCTTGCCACAGATAACATTTAAACACATATATTCATATATATGATTTAGAGATGAGAAAAAAAAGAGTTCTTATTCTTATTTATGATTTTAAAACAACTTATTATCACAAGGAGTAGCAAGCAATCGTCGCAATTTTAATATACTCAAATTGGATCGAGTGTTATAATGACAAAATTCACCCGCACAATAAACTCGTACAAAATTCATAACACATCCTTCTTGGACAAAGTATAAGGGGTGGTTGGAGAATGATTAATCACTGTTCACCGCCAACAACCGGAGCGTATTATGTAAATGCTGTATTACCATATTACTAAAATTACGAGCCCAGACCCTTAAATATAAATGATAAACTGTACTAAACTAATACCAAAACACTGAACAGAATCGCTGAAACAGTTCAATCCTTGTGTAAAACGAGATATTTTCTATTTCTATTCAGTTCTTATGTTTCAAACATAATCTGTCTGATATATCATCATATAATATAATTTATACTGAAATGCCAACGCTGTTTCGGACTTTGACACTGCTAGGCATATAACGCGTTTTTAATATATACATAAAAATATTGATTTGATATTAGTTTGCGTGCAACGTATTCTTTCAAAATTATTTATCACTGTATGCGTATTGTAACACCTTGAACACCATATTTAATACAAATAAATTTATATTATTATTATAAAATATTAATCTAACCTAAGTTACCTACTTTGCTTTTAAAGTGACGTACGTTTGACAATATTTGAATAGGTTATACTTTATTAAGGTTAAAGCGTCTTTGTAAAATGGTTTATATTTTTTATATTGATTTCTTTTCGTTAGACTAATATGTGAAAATCGTTTAAAACAATATTACTGTTCTGTGGTGAAGGTAGTATTGTAATATAATATTTATAATATACACTACAGTATTGTGTATTTCTTTTTCTTTATTTGTTTTGTTTAGGAAAGATCAATTCTTCCTTCTTAGCCATAAGAACACTCGTTGTACCAAAAGCCTTTTTACTACATCTTATCAGTTTTTTTATTAATAAAAGTATGGTGAATATTTTAC
This sequence comes from Delias oraia, assembly GCA_018230265.1. Taxonomy (NCBI): domain Eukaryota; kingdom Metazoa; phylum Arthropoda; class Insecta; order Lepidoptera; family Pieridae; genus Delias; species Delias oraia. The sequence continues at coordinate 5,931 of DWCF01001624.1, read as the reverse complement.
TGCATATTATGAATAAGGATATCGGAGGCCCTTAAAAAAAAGCATCTTAAGCGGCGTATAAAGCCAGCAACAAAAATAAAGCGCGGTTGTCCATGGGCGGTGATAAGTATAAGCGGTAAGATAGTAAGATTTTATCTTATACAATAGCTTTAGAAAATAGTGAATGTTCAAAGACTAAACTTCAGTTATATTTTTTTCACACCACAAAACATGAACGGATTCACAACTAAAGTCAATAAATTTTACGCTCAATCTTTCTTATTTTTTATGGTATAGCGGACAGCGGATCAGGTCTCCTATATGGTAAGAGAACACCGCCGTGCATTGACAACTGCGCCACAGTCCGCATATTGGTTGCGGTATCGGCTTTTTTCGCAACTTATGCGGCATTTTTAAGGGCCTCCGATATACTCACAAACTTAGCGAAACACAGTAGAAGTACCGTTTCAAGTGCAACTACCATTTCGCGCTGAGTGTTCTGTGAGCCTATGTTATCACTTCGAACGAGCCGGTCCAATTAGTGCATCCGCATATGCATCAACAAATCAAACTACTATCAACACTAAAATATTTTTATAGCATTGAAAGTCCAAAATAATATTTTCACAGTTAGTTTCATCGAGTGTACATTTATTGAATGTTATAATTTTAGCGTGTTTAGATAATAGTTCTGGTCGAAAAATAGATGACAATAATAATAATATTTCACCAGTTTGATGTTTTATTGTTATATTTTACATTATTGATTTAAATTTTACAATTAGTATTAATATCATATATTTAGGAGCAGAAATATATGTCAAAAAATTTCAAAATGCTCATAATCCGCTATGATATTTCAGGCTCTGTAAGATCCCATAGATCGAATAACATTGAGGGTACAAGGTTTGCTATATTAGCAGAGGTTACAGAGGCTTACACACTTCAATGACTTACTCATATAAAATCAATAGATTCTAGAATCGATCTAGATGACCTACGATATAATAATAGAATCAATTATCCGCTTTATTAATAATAATTTATATTAAAAATATTATAATTCTTTATTTATTTTAAATAGCATAAAATAAAAAAAAATGAACATGTGATTTAACTTGTACCATAATCATATAAATTAAAATTTCAATTTAGACTAAAACTCTACATTTTCCCTTAATTTAAACTCATAACTTGCAATTACAAAGTCCTAAAATAAAATTAACATGACATTCGCGAACAAGTTAACGAAACCAGCAATAAATCTTAAATGATAAAAGTTAAGATATGTGCAACTATTCAATTTATATTATCGCGTTCGTTACGATTATCTATATGCAACCATAGTGTTTAAATTCTTTTAAATCTGTATAATACTATTATTTATGTGGACATATGAACTCCTGAATTTGAAAAATTTAACAACTGTCTGATACTTTTGATTATATTATTACTAACTGAAAAAACTATTTAAAAATACTTACATTATTTTAAATAAATCCATATCAAATCGATGGATTACACAGTATGTCACAAACACTTCACTTACGTATACAAATAAGTTCACAGAATATATGCACGAGTGTCTCTTGTGGCGGCAAGCTGACGACTGGTAGAGCCATTCAAATTCTTCTAAGCTCACACAGATCACGGTTCAACTGCGCAGCCCGTATAAATGTTACGTACTTATTTTTACACCGCCTTTTATCTATCAATTGAGCATATTTTTCACCCGTGGCAGAGCCATGCTGGAGCATGCTGACGCACTAATAGGCCCGCTCCTCCGAAGTGATACCGCGAGTTCACAGAATAATCTAATAATAATAATAAAATATATTTTTAATAAAATATGATTTTATTAAAAATATTTATAAAAAATAATTATCTTATTAATTCTCTAATTCTGCCGAATTCTCGCAATTTTTAAAGTTTAGTAATAATGATACTACATACATAAAAAGGATAATAGGCCAGATTTTTTTTGGAAGGGTTATTTGCTACCGGCCATACAGCATCATAGCTTCACACGGTCTTTTGGGGCGAGCCGAAAGCTTGCCGTGAGCTTGATTTTTAGTCGCAACTAGCTCAAGGGCGTCTCCTGCGAGACACGAACCACGGCTTGAGACGTCGCGGGGTCGTGGGCCACCTGAGCAGCCGGTCGGAAGCTCACCGGAGTGAGTTTAGCGACTTGTATGTCCTCGCCTCCGCATCTAGCGAAGGCGGTATGTGCCAGATAGCGACAACATAATGGTAAGAGATGACCGCCACTCATGAACAACCACTCTACAAACCCCAGTTCGGTTGTATTGACGGATCTCTGTTATCCACTTACTCAGCAAATAACAACAGAACTATTAAGGTATTATATGAACTCGTAACATCACTCTATCAGCGTGATTCTCTCACAGCTAAATTTAATAATTAAGATTCAATTTTAAGACATTTTTTCAGAATTTCACCTGAATTTTCATTCGTAATCACGTAATTAATTGATCTCTGTGATATTCTCGCCATGATTAATTTTGCTTTTAATCTCGCTAATTATTTAAAGAAATTTAATACATAAAGGAATATTACATTTTTTTTATGCTAAGTGACTCTTGTATGATTCTTTTATATCGTTTTGTTGTTCTGTATTAAAATATATTCTGTTTACAGCAGATACTATAGGTGACCACACCAATAAATAACCATACTTCTAACCACGCTTTGGTTGTGTTGCCGTCTTTTTACGCCACTTTAAACGGTTTTACTTGCTGCGTCTGTGTCTTCTATGTTTCAGTTTGTATCCTAACTTATTCAGTGAAACACATTATCTCATATCACTTCGGACGAGCCGGTACAATGTGCTTTAGCATGACTTTCCTATAATACGTGTTTTTCATATATGTTTAATGCAATAAATTCGCTATTGTTTAAAAACCACTGAATATCTGAATTTAGTTATTAATAATAATTACCACTTTATTAATTATGTCCTTTATTTATTACAATGATAAACACATAATGGTTGTTAAAAATATCTTAAATATACATATATCTTAAAAGAATATAATTTAAATTAAAATAAATGAATATTTAAAGTCTGCGATATTCATAAATTGAAATACAAATAATAAATAAATGGCTGTAAAAGTGAAAAAGACGTAAAAATATATGAGTCTAAATATTTATCTTCGTAATTTCTTTTACGGTAAGATCATGTTGTCGTTGACTTAATTAGAATCTCGCTTGGGGCGATAATATTTTTGCTCGAATATTTTTCCCCAATTTCGAGGGGATAAAGGTAGGTAGGTGTTAGAGGTCCAACGACCTGCGGTACCCAAACCTATATATTTTATATACTTTTTAATAGTTAACAGCAAACCACCCAAGATATGGATTTTTCGAAAGAAGGTAAAGCCCAAATTGATTGAATGCTAATATTTACTTTTCCTATGCTAAACTTTTCTATAGAATAGCGGACAACGGAGCAGGTGGGTTTCTTACATGGTAAGAGATCACCGCCGCCCATTGACAATCGCGCCACAGTCTGCGCATTGGTTATATTGGCGACTTTTTACTTTTTTTACTTTTTTTGCTGGCTTTTTTTTGTTTCACGCTGAGTAATCTGTGAGACCGGTATATCTATGGATAAGCCGGTCCAATTAGTGCGTCATATTCTGCAGCATGGCTCCCATACGAGTCAAACTTCATCGATTTATTTAATATTATTAAAACGGTATCCAAATTCTCAATTCGTGGTTCAATATAAGTTACGTGACTGTGTGAATAAAGCCATCTCTTTGTGCAATTTTCTTAATATTGTGTACAAAATCTTTATTTTGCAGTTTAATATATGTATTACGTGACTGTATGTACAAAAACTGATTTAAAAAGATATAAAGCAAATCTATACGTTTGTACAATTTAATCATAAGGATTACAACAGCATTATACATATATATTATATACATTCTACTATACTTCTTGATCAATATGTATTGAATAACTGTTGGTACAAAATGTATTAAAAAGTTAACTCCAAGAGATTTTTGAATATATGTAAATTTGTATTCGCATTTTTAAAAATATGTACAAAATATTAATTATTCGATTTAAAATATGGATTGCATTACCGCACGTAAAACTATTAAATTCAAATTAAATCTATATGGTAAATATGTATTAATAACTAATGTCAACGGTTCAGTATCTAATAACATTTCTCAATGACAGGTGGCCTAAATTATTTCCCAAACTATTCGTCCACACCTTTTCAAAGTTGCAATTAGTCCAAATCGTTCAATTGCAAATTTCAAAGTAGATTAATAATTAAATCCATCTATTCAATATAAAATCAACGTTGGTAATAGACAGTAGGTCTAATTTAACAGAGTTGAAATTATTAATTTTCTACCGATCCATTAGTTTTTATATCGAATTCATAAATACTTTGATAATGATTAATATTAACCTAAAAAGCGATCTATAGATATATTTTTTCATTGACAAATGGAAGGTATTGGAAGGTTTACAGGAAGCTCACCTCAGATAAAAAGTTCTCCGCCCATCTGCACCAGCCCCAGCCAGGCCGCGGGTGCGTTGCCGGTCTTTTAAGGATCGATACGCATTAATTTTAATGGCTCCCAATTCAGACAGTGGGGTAGCCACAACAACCGCTCCGCAGTCTACGGTTTAGTTGTGTTGCTTGCTTATTTATTGATTAAACAGGACAAATATTTCTGTCTTCGCTATCTTTACTTAGTACAAGTAATTATATCTTGCATTCTGTGAGCCCATGGGTAAGTCCAGATGAACATGCCTAATTACTGCGTCAGCATATGACACCTCATACAGGTAAGAAGCATGTCTGCTCAAAGCAATGATAAAATAATTATTATTGAAACAGTCATGGACATGTGTCCGCTGCAAGGAATGAGGTGGGGGTTTTGTATTAAACGCCATAGGACAAAATTATTTTCTAAAAGCTTTGAACTTTTTAAGAACTTTTATTTGTGAAACTGTTGAAATTTCATGCATATTTTTCGAAAATGTGAACAATAAACAAACAATATACTTCAGTGTGATCTAATGAATTGTGAAGACAAAATTCTCAGATATCTCAAGCAAAATTTATTTCATACTACAACTGAGTATACATTAAGAAGAGGTAAAATGCAGAGACAACTTTTAAAAATCGGAGTTTACTTTAATTAAAATAAACGAATACTTATATTATTTGTGAAACTCTATATAGATAGAAATAGCTAGGATTAACAAGTAAACTATAATGCTATTCCATACAGTTGGCACAAGACAATAGCAAATGCAACATTTACATACAAGATAACACTATCTGCAACGATTCCGAATGCCAACATTTTAATATTACGAATTGTTTATCGTCCTTTATCCTGCTAAGTTTGAATAATTAAACATCTACAGACTATACAAATGCCGCTGTTATAGAAATATTGTTATATTCACCCGTAAGAGAGCCATGTTGAAATATATGCTAACGCACTAATTACGCCGGCACGTCCGAAGTGATATCACGAACTCAAAGAATACCAGCGTGAAACAATGCTTGTACTGTGTTTCGCTGATTGAATGAATGTGTATATCCTTAATATTATATATCTATAATACTAGGCCTAATAAAATATATTGAAGTTTTACCGCTTCAGCGGCGTAAAAAGCCAGCAACACAACAGAAGCGCGCGCAACAAAAGCGCGCGCAGTTGTCCATGGGTGGCGGTGGTCTCCTACCTTAGACCCACCTGCTCCGTAGCCATTATATCATAAGAAACGTATTTTCAAGTTAGCATTAAAATGAGACTTCCACTTACAAGGTGGACAGACGACTTTATGAAGGCCGCCGGAAGACGCTGGGTTTGTTTGGCATTTGAACTGTAATAGGAATTTTCATTTTCAATGAAACAGAATTCTTGAAAGAGAATAGCGAATCAT